>APFE031561268.1:124467-250494 GCA_000404065.3 Pinus taeda | reverse complement strand
AATATTTAAAATAAATATGTTTTCTTATAATGGTTAATAAAAAAAATCCAAAACCATTATAACAATATAATAGATACACTAAACTTATTTGGCATAAAGTGACAACACTCATTGGTTTAAAAGAATTATTCTAAACAAAAAACTTATCTATGATAAGTGTTGGTGTCTCTCAAGCCTCATGCAATACCCATTGATTTTAACCACTTAAGCCTTAAATACCTTTAATGCACAACTACTCAATCCACATATTAGTCCTACTCATCTTTTCAAATACTCTACCAACAAAAAACATAACAAATACTCTAAATACGACGAAGTGATAATAAGATTACTCGCTCAAAATGATATGAGTTTTGATAAACTGCAGTGAGCATTTATTATAAGTATTCTTTGCTAACGAAGTCGTATGTATCTTCCGTTCATATGAAAGAACAGAAAGGATGTTTCCATTATATTTGATTCCGTCAAACTTTGCCTATCTTATTGTGGTGAAGAAATGATCCGCGATTTTCCCTCGTCTTCCCTTCTTCAAGAGTTGACGAAGAAGTACCACTTTATTTGTAAGCGGTGGAGTCGATGTCTCCCGACAGAACCCGCCCTTGGGAGATTTAGGTATCTCACCTACCTTCCTCGTTTGTAAAGTCGAAATGCCATACAGTGAGAATCAAAAGCGATATTATGGAAATTTTCATGATTGAAACTGTTGTTCCGAACAAGAAAATATCAATATATAAAATGTCATGAACACATCAAATTTGAAAGATATTAGAATTCTAAAATATAAACGAATTATCCCGTTGGTTAAGATCAGATACGTCCTCTTCAAGATGTGTGCCTTCTCATTGGTTTTGAATTGATTACCATTGGTATTGTGGTCGAATGTAGCAAGTCCTGTCCTGGAATTGGTACCCGAAAACGCCGACCTTACATAGACTTCCAGATACGTTACAATGTCAGGAAATGACTTTAACAACCATGAGGTTGGAAAAGATCTTTTCTCGTGAATGTGTATTCATACTGCGATCAACCTTCCTGTCCAGGTTTTTTGGCGATTCTGTACAAACATGCAAGTTGGAAAGCAAACGTTTGTCTGTTTGCGACCGACCATCACATGGATATTTTCATATTAATTCGGTGTATGATTGATATAATTCCCTTTAACTTTCTTGAACTATTTTCTACAGCATCAACTGAAAATGATTAACAATTTACCACTTCCTGCTGCTTTGATGTAACAGAACATCCCGCATTGTCTTCTCCTAAAAGTGAACGGTGGACTGAAAGTTATTAACAATTTAACATTTGGTACTTCTTGCCGCTTTGATGTAAGCAAACATCATACATACTCTTCCTTAAAGGTGAATGATGGAGTAAATCTCTTGGCGAAAACCCACTTGCAGTTTTCCGGGCGAGCGGATTTGGATTCTGTGGGTTAGTCATTCGTTAAATGGTATTCCATTTGTTTTAGGTTTTGGTAGGCATATTTTCTGTTTAAATTGTCTGGTTTACAATTACAATTTTAATTTGTAAATTTTGTGAGGGGTTGATTTAGGGCGTTAAATTTATATAGGGTAAAAAACTCATTTTAAATAACAAAAATTCATTTAAAAAAAAACACTTAAAATTTAACCCCAAAATAGACCAATTCCAATTGAAAAGACATGTTTGGGCAACTCGCAGTTTTGTCTGTAATACAAGAACGATAAGAAAGTTGATAGACTAACAAAGTACAAATTACCATCACGTGTTTCCTTTGTATTGCGTTGATGGTTTTTACAATTAAATGGATCGAGACCCTGATGCAATGCACATATGTAGATGACACTTTTGTAGATCATTTTAGATGTGATTTGGTTGTCGAAGGTTATGTGTGTTCCAGACATACATGAAATTAGTTCTCAGTATCTAGACTGCATGCTTGAGAAATCAGTTTAGCAAGAGTGGACGGTGTCAAGAAAATTCTGGCTGGTTCTATTAATTCATACCCAACATTTTCACACGGGAAATTGGGGATCGAGATATTTTCCTGAGGTATATTATTAAGCATCTGTACATATTTACCATGACTTGTTATTACTATTAATGCAGTGACATAATCACATAGATAATTGCTAATATAAATTAAATGATTATTATAAATATTTAAGTTAGGATAAATATAAAAATAAATTTTAAATTATGATTTATATTATTTATAAAAAAAAATGATAAAAAATAATTTAATTAAAATTTCACAAAAAAATATTATTTTATAAATAATTATTATAAAAATAATACGACTTAAACACACAATTATATATATTTATTTGTTCAGAAAAAATACTTAATAAAATGTATAGTAATAGAGATTCAATCTACTTTAATATTGAGATTCTTATTCTATCAATAAACTTTGTTACAATGCCATGGCTCTCCAGTAGTACATACTCAAAAATACATAACTCATTTTATATGAGACTTGTTCATATAACACTTTATAATTAATCACTTTAGTTAAAATCTGAGAGAACAACTACTTAGGAGATAAATCTAAACATTAATTTGTGAATATTAATTGAGCACATCCACTCATTTTACAGCCCAAAGTTGAAATTTTACTCATGTGGACCAAAATAGAAAAAATCTAAAAATCTAAAAATAAAAAAAGTAATGTGGGCTCATAAAAGATTGTACATGCTTTGTATTTAAGATGGATCTATCCTGGTTAGAATATTGCATAGAGGTTAAATCCCTACCATCTAATAAATTAAAATTATGCAAGCCCCATTCCAAATTAGACATTCCTATGAACATAATAACTAATACTAAAAACTATATAATCTTTATATTTAAAAGAAATTGAAACTATCTATCTACTAGTGTAATTATATAAATTAAATAACAAGCAAAGCTCGATAAACATCAAAATATTTATCTTATGATATATGCTATATTAGAAAGAATGAAATCCAATATAGATCCATCTTACTCACCTATGTAGAAATTTCCAAATGAATCAAATTTCTTATTTAAAGTGTAAAACTATATATATCATCCCTCGTAGATCAGTGGAATCTTATTGATGTAAGATGCACATACACCACTAAAAAAGTACTCGGTTTAACTTATAATAACCTCACTAATTACTAAGGCATTGGCCTAACATGTGATTTCTTTCTTGAATATGATAATATTTGTATACGAGTCTTATTTAGCATATTAAAAAAATTAAAACTATTAATCCTTTGTAAGATTTAACGCACACTTAGTTAGCTTTAATTTTTGACAACATGATAATTTTGGGGGTATTATTCTCTCCGCTCATATAACTTAATTGATTCACATATATTTCCTCGTATAACCTTATTGATCCTTCTGGAATCAACCCATTAATGGCATACTTGGTCCTTGTGACACATGGGTCTATTTACGACCGTCAATTTCAAACCACCTCATCTTACAATGTACACTATTTGAAAGAAGTTACGGTAACTACTCCTGCCCCAGTCTCAACGTTCAGTGGGTCATTCTGTCGTTTCTTCCCCGGAGACCTCGTCTACGATCTACTCCAAGAAGCCAAGGTTTTACTACAACAAGGTATAAATATTTTCTTTTTCCTTCGCCATATTCCATTCCTGTAGTTTTGTGGGAGTATTTTCTTAATTCTTGCTTCTTTTTCTACCGATTTCCAACCCTTTTGGGTTTTGCTAGGGCGAAGGGTAGTTCTATGGACCTCTACTTTTGACAACAAGGGTGAATCTTCCCTCTGAATTCAGTCACTACACCAGCTCTTTAAGAGTTACTACACCTTAATAAATCTTGGTACTAACACCCAAGGTTTTTCTATTTGCAGAAAGGTTTTGTTCTGCAATAGGGTTTGACTACTGCAATAGAGTTTGACTACTCCCCCAAGTGAGACAACCCAAAATGTCATAGTTATCGTACTATTTTCTATTTCTGAAATTAATTGGACTCGTTTTAACCAATTTTTCTTTTCTCTTTCGTAGGTAAAATTTGAAGATTTTCCTAATGATGATAATATCCTTTTAAACCCTTGACCTCGCCACAGAAAAATATGCTCACGCTCTTATTGTGCGTATTCGAGGTTGTATCAATTTCTGTCATTACAATGAGGGTCTCTTTTTATCCCCTTTCCTATTACTAAGGTAAATATATAGATCTGCTTCTAAAATCTTGTTAGAGGGTTCTCCCGCCACTGGGCGGAGTTCTTAGAAATTAATCAACAATTTTAGGGTTATTATGGTTTTGTGTGCTCTGTCTGTTTATAGATGATTAGTTGTACTTATAAGTAGATTTAGCACAACATCATATTTATTGTAATTTTTGTATAATTTATTTGGTCTATGGTGACCGTGCCATGACCCTAAGGGCTTTGTATTTCTCTTTTTAATCAACTAATAAATACATTGTGACTTGTCTGTTGTAGATAATTGCTTTTTAGTTAAATTTTGCTCGGTTATTCTTTTGAAATTTCAGGAGTATGAGCAATTCAGCTGTATATATGCGTTCTTTGGTTAATCTATAATAGTATTTCTCACACTCGATCACGAAATTCCTTTTGTGCCTTACTAAAATGATACACTTATTGTTGTTTAATTTTCTTTAATTTCTTGGTGTATATTTACTTGGTTTAGTTCACAATGGGTTTAGTTTTGAACTTTAGTATTTATTGGCTTCGTGGTCTACTTTTATTCTTTTCTAGTATACATAAATATTCTTTCTTTCACTATGTTTTCTTTCTTTCTACTTTTCTTGGTATGGTGCACAACAAAGAATAGGTTCGTCGGTTCTAGGTGACCTTTCCTTGTCTACCCATGGGGTAACCATCCCAAACATAAATTCTGTATGAAACTCTTGATTATTCCAAGCTGAAAAAATCCCATATATGTTTGGCTAGAAAATAACTAGGCTTGTAACTGTTCGCTTTAGTTTTTTAATAAAACGCATAGACACCAACTCGAAGGTTGTTTCTTTTCAACTATTAAATTGATTGGGCTACCTTCCTTTCCAAAGGCTTCTCACTATCCCTGCAACCACCCTAGGGACCTCATGTTGCATGTTACCTTGTTTTTAATTGAATGAAATATTTCTAGCTCGACTGCAACTCCACTTCAATAAATGGTGAAGACCTTTAAGTGAGGTACTCGTGATTGAAAGGTGGTTATATTTTATTTTAGACAGGATGATGTTTTCTAGTAGATGTTGTATGAAATAAAACTATTGACACAATATCGTACAACAGAACATAGTTCACAACATTACTCTTTTGTTTTCATGTTCACTTTTCCTTAATATAGTTATCGTAATTATTTACATCAACTTCGACGTAAATAAGAGTTACCATGTTTCCATGCAATCATATAATCATGAATGGAATTAAAATAAATACTTATTTGTACCAAACATAACTTGCCCATACCAATAGCCATGAAAATACCACTCCTTCGATCCAACAAGAATGACAATAACATCCAGTTCTCCCCCTTATCTCTTAACTTTCTAGAATAACTAACTTGGTAGGCACCCATTTCAGTGTCTGTCCACAACCATCAAGGTTTAAACCATCCTAAGACTCACATACCTACGTTTTATGAGCATTTTCCTCTAGCCCCAATTCAGCTCCTGAAATAATCCTTAGGAAAAATCCTTCCATACCTTAACAATGTCCCGTTTAGGTGATTTTTCTCTCCAAGAGTTTCCTTCTTCTTTTGGTAGAAGAGAGCCCCTTGTCCTTCCTACTGAGATATTTTATCTCTAAGGAAGGAAGAGAGAGTTAACTTGTAATATTCCTAACCCAGAATATTCCTCAAACCCCAACAAAAACTCCAACCAAATATGTGCAAATGATATAATAACCCAGAAGTGATAAAATAACAGTGGAACAACATATAATAATGTAAACGAGGAATATAAGCAGATACACAAGAAATGCAGCGAGAAATGCTAAGCCATTTTATTATACTAAGCAATAAATGAGTACAAGAGTGATTAGAGAGATGGCACCTAGAATTGTACAAGGAAAGTGAAGAAATACTCTAAGAATGACAAGAATGGCTTCTCTGTGTGGATGTTGTTGTGTCCTATTGTTGCTGCTAGAAATCAAATGATGATTTGTGGCTGATCCCCTCCTTGGAAAAAGCTGAAACTCTGGATTCGGGGTCTACTCAAGAAACCTAGAAAAACCCAGAAAGATTTCTTGGAATGGCCTCACACTGATCTACGTCCCAGCTGCTGAAAAATTGTCGTGCTATTATTGCTGCTGGAAATAGAATGAAGATTTGGGGCTGCTCCCCTACTCAAAAAAGTTTGAAACTTTGGAATTGGACTCAACTAAAAAGACCTAGGAAAACCCAGAAAGCTTTTCTAAAATGGCTGAACCCGAAAATCACTCCCTTGGGGTTCTGCGCAGTTCCTCAAAGACGCTGATGAAACTGCCGCTGAAATGCTGATGAAACTATTGATAAAATGCTAATGAAACTACTATTGGAATGCCAATGGAAATACCTTTCTCAAGCAATCACTCGAAGTCCCTTGGGGCTAAGGGTGAGATCTCCAAACGGAGACACTTAATGCACTAAACAGTGTTGTAGACTAACTAAACAGCTAGTGTGCTCTAAGTGGAAATGACTATCACAAATGTTCATAACCAGAATTGATCAAAATGAGGGGGCTCCTTTCTCTTTTATAGCCTTTTCCTCTCTTAATCCCAAGGCTCACCTCCTCCTGTGTGATTCCCCTCTTGCCACGTGTTCCTTTCCTCCTCCGCAGTTCCTCCATGTGTCCGTGTGGGCTCCATTTCTACGTCCCCTTTTTGCCCTGTAGGCTACCCTTTAAGTCACAACGTTGTGCTACTAGGAAGTGAATTTTTATTCTAAAAGTGATTTATGTCCCCCTTCCTCACTTTTTGTTTACAAATTACTATAGAAGGCAAAAATCAAATAAAATCAAATATTCCAATTAGCCATAGCTAATTACGAATATTACAATCTCCCCAAGAAAAATGTTTCTTGTTCTCAAGCAATTGAAGTGATGGATGCTGTAAGATCTGCTCACTCTCCCAAGTGGCATCCCCATCCGAAAAATTCTTCCACCTAACCAAGAATTCTCGGACTATCCTACTCCATAGCTGCCTCTCCGTGGTATCAATGATAGCCTCTGGCTGCAATACCAAATGCCCCTCATCATCCATGGGTGGTAGGGCCTCTGTCACTATCACATGCTACCCAATGCCTTCTCCAGGCATGATACATGAAAAATGTTATGAATCTTGCTGCCTTGGGGTAGCTCCAACTCATATGCAACCTATCCAATCCTGCATATCACACAGTATAGCCCATAAAAGCGGGGCTTGAGCTTCTCAGCCCCCTTCTATTTCAGTGATGACTATCAATATGGCTGTAGTCATAGGTAGACCATGTCCCCTACCTCTAACTATCTCCCCACCCGACCCTTGTCAGCATATAGCTTCTTCTTGTTTTGCGTTGTAGCCATATTATCCTTGAGAGCTCAGAGGATATCCTGACTCTTTTGGATCGAAATCTTGACTCTAGGATCCTTGCTATCACCAAACATCATGTCACCAAAAGATAAAGGACAATACCCAAATAAGGCATAGAATGGTCACATACCATTGGACATGTGATGTGAAGTATTGTAGCAGTACTTCCCCAGATGCAACCACTTCAGCCATGCTCGCTACTACCCACTGACATAGTTACGCAAGTAGCCCTCCAGCCACTTGTTAACTATCTATGTCTGCCCATCTGTCTGTGGGTGATAACTGGTACTCAATGTCAACTCCATCACCACCAACTGGAAAAACTCCTGCCAAAACCCGCCCATGAAACGACTGTCCCTATCACTAACGATGGTCTTAGGAAGACCGTGTAGCCTGAAGATCTCTCTAAGGAATAGCTCGACCACCTGTGCTGTTGTATAGTGTGTGGATATGGAAAAAAAATGTGCATGCTTTGTCAGTGGATCAACGACGACAAAGATAAAATCCTTGTCCTATACCATGGGAAACCTTGTGATGAAGTCCATTGAAATACTCTCCCATGGCCCCCCCATAATGGGAAGAGGCTACAATAAACCCGCGGGATGGCTCATCTCTCTAGCAAACATTACACTCCCGAATCTGCTTGAGTACGTCCTCCTTGAGGCCCTTCCATGAGAACCTCTATCTAATGGCCTTGTAGGTTTTGGTAAACCCCTGATGTCCTACCAACGGTGAATCTTGTGATGCCTAGAGTATCTTCTTATTGAGCTGAGACCCCTCAGTCAAGAAGATTTGGAGCTTGTAATAGATGATCTCATCGACCACCCTGTACTTATCATTTTCCTCCTGCCCATCCAGAACCTCACATGCAAAGCTGTCCTTGGAGTACTCTACTAAGAGTTGAGCCCTCCAATATGTATCCAAGCTCATAAGAGGTAATGCAGCTGGTCTATGTGAAAGGGCATCTACCACCACGTTATTCTTACCCTTGACATACTCAATGTCAAATTCATATGCTTGGATCATACTGATCCACTTCTGCTGCCTCTCCTATAGCTGCCTCTACTAGAAAAAGAACTTGAGGCTGTTGTGATGAGTCCTCACGCTGTAGTCGATGCGCATCCACAATGTACCATCCTTCTTCTTCACTAACATCAAAGAAGAAACATAAGGACTCGTGCTCAGTTGAATGTGCCCAAGAGCCAACAGCTCCTAGATATCCCACTCAATCTCATCTCGATAGGCCTTGGGGTGCCTATAGGGGGTGGTGATCACTACTTGGATGCCCTGCTCAAGCTCGATAGTGTGCTCGAACTCCTAGTCAGGTGGCTTTCCTGGCAGAATCTCCCTAAACACTATGGCATATCGATCAAGGATGAACTGTATCTCTGGATGTACCATCCACCCTATAGTCCTTGCCTCTGATGCACACAGCTTTGCTACCCACTCTATGTCTCCATTTTGGAAGACTGCCTCCATCCGATGAGCCGAAATAGTCTCAGGCAGATATGTGTATTGTCCCCGTATCTTCTCATGCCTCCCTATCTTCTCATCATCCCACTCTATCTCCAGGGTCTTCCAATCTATTGTGACCTTCCCTAGAGTGATGAGCCACTAAACACCCAGTATCATGTTGGTGTCTGGAATATCGACCATGAAAAATTGATCAGTCAATGTGTAGGTGCCCATTATCACTGATAGCTCTGGAACATAAGCACACATCGTATTCTGATCTCCTTGGACCAAAATTGAAAACCCATCGATGCTCTCTGTCTATATACCTCTCCGCTCAACCATTTGTGCATCGATGAAGTTGTGGGTGGCCCCACTGTCAACCAATACTGATACGTGCTAGCCATGTACTGTCCCTCGTACGTGTAGCATCAAATACTTGGGAACTCCTTGCAACACTACAAAGGCCCCTCCGGTGGGTGCAAAATATGCACCACCTACTGCTTGTGGTGGAAGTGGCAAAGTTCCCTGTATGGCATGGTTATCTCCTACCTCCACATCCTCCTTGTCATCTACTTCTCCACTGCTCTTGGAGAAGACCTAAAAAAAATGTGCTTTGCCAACAACACATCAATGTCCTAGTGCCCAAGGCTCCTCACAGGTGAAGCACAACTACTTCTTCATCAGCTCCCTCCTGGCATCGTTGGCAAGCTGTACTCGCCCTAGATTCTCCTTTGGAGGATGAATCCTCACATCCTTCCTCTTAAACTAAAAAGTTTGTCTCTACGGCTATGGTGTCTGGGTCCTAGGTAAGACATCCTGTAAGTCCCGGGTCCTGCCGATAGCGTCCTGGAGTGTGGTTGGTTTAGTGGATCAGACTAAACCCCGAAGTGGCTCTCCTAACCCATCAACATACGTATAAACCCTCTGGACCGTGGATATCACAGAGACCATCAAGAAATCTACAATGTAGATCTCTGGGCTCCTACTTTGTTTGAGCCTCGTCAGCTCAACAAAATGTTGCTCTAGATCCCTCTGATCAAATCGCTCCATCAGTCTCCTGGTAAACTCAGCATATGTCATCACTGTGGAGTTCCCCAATGTAAACATCCCATGAAACCACCAATCTTGGGCCTCGCCATCCAAATGAAATGTTGCCACCTTGATGGCCTTTGCCTTCGACATCTGGCTAAGCTAGAAATAAATGTCCAGCTTCTTCACCCAAGACTTTGCTGAATTATTTGATGAGCCATCAAATGGTAAGTGGAATCTACTTGTTGCACGGTGGGTGTCACCATCATGGAAACGTGAGTACCCTTTGTGATGGTCGCAGGGTCTACTATCCTGCTGGAGTTGAACAAAATCTCTAAATGAGAGGGTCTCCCTGAACTCCTGCCCTTAGGACTGGTACTCTACAAAATAATTGCCCATATGTCCAGGCTCTGCCTCTTGTTGGGCTATAGCCCCCGTGTCGGCTTCTAAGAAAGTGGGCATGGTAGAGTGTGTAGGGGCTTGTGAGGCCACCTACTGCGCAGTATCACAGTGCTTTGGCAAATGGTGGGATGCACCCGATCCCTCAACAACCTGAAAAACCTGTGGGCTCTCTGCTATCTGGCCTCTACTGTCATGAATCTCTACCCCATCACCTCAATCTGCCTTGACAGATCCTGCATGGATTTGAGGAGCATATCTACAAATCTCTTCCCATCATCATCTACCATTGGATCCTCTTGTTTTGTGTCCACCACCATAACACAGTCTCCCTCTCTATATGTGTTCTCCAACTAACACCCAGTGTCTTTGTATCTCTAACCTTTGTAACAGATATAGGGTTTTTCCCCTGGTGTCATAAATTGCTAGCTCCACAGGTTGAGCCAGATCTATGCTCTGGTACCACTGTAATATTCCTAACCCATAATATTCTCCAAACCCCAGCAAAAGCTCCAACTAAATATGTGCAAATGATATAATAACCCAAAAGCGATAAAATAATAGTGGAATAACATATAATAATGTAAATCGACAATATAACTAGATACACAAGAAATGCAGCAAGAAATGCTAAACAATTTTATTATACTAAGCAATAAATGAGTACAAGAATGGAAATACCTTGATGTGCACAAGGCAATTGAAGAAATACTCTCAGAATGATAAGGATGGCCTCTTTGCATGGATGTTGTTGTTGTGTTGTTGTTGCTGCTAGAAAACAAATGATAATTTGGAGCTGCTCCCCTCCTCCGAAAAAGCTAAAAATATAGATTCAAGCTCTACTCAAGAAACCCAGAAAAACATAGAAAGCTTTCTTGGAATGACATCGCACTGATCTGCGTCCTAGCTGCTGGAAAATTGTCGTGATATTACTGCTGCTCGAAATTGAATGAGGATTTGGGGCTACTCCCCTCGTCATAAATGGTTGAAACTCTGGAATCAGACTCTATTCGGAAAACCCAAAAAAACTTTTTTGAAATGGCCGACCCCTGAAAATCACCCCCTTAAGGTTCTACTTAGTTCCACAAAGACGCTGATGAAACTGTTGTTGAAATGTTGATGAAAATACTACTGAAATGCTGATGAAACTACTGTTGGAATGATGATGGAAATACCTTGCCCGAGCAGGCACTCGGAGTCCCCCAGGGCTAAGGGTGTGATCTCCGAATGGAGACACTTAATGCACTAAACAGTGTTGCAGACTAGCTAAATAGCCAACATGCTCTAAGTCGAAATGACTATCACAAATGTTCTAAATAGGATGATCAAAATAAGGGGGCTCCTTTCTCTTTTATAGTCTTTGCCTCTCTTAATCCCAAGGCTCACCTCCTCCTATGTGATTCCCCTCTTGCCACTTGTTCCTTTCCTCCTACGGAGTTCCTGCATGTGTCTGCATGGGCTCCATTTCTACGTTCCCTTGGCTCCCCATTAAGTCACAATGTTATGCTACTAGGAAGTGACTTTTTATTCTAAAAGTGAGTTATGTCCCCCTTCGTCACTTTTCATTTACAAATAACTATAGAAGGCAAAAATTGAGCAAAATCAAATATTCCAATTAGCCATGGCTAATTAGGAATAGTACATAACTGCTATCACTATCTCAAAGTTTTTAGAATTTTTTTAGGGCATTTTCCCAAGAGTTTCAATACTTGTGAAAATCTCTCATTAATCAAAATAATAAAATAAATCTCACCATTTAGAGTTTACTTGACTATCCTCGAAGTCTTAATTACCAAAAGTCTCATTCATTAAAAGTAAGTAATTGATAGTAATAACAATATCTACAGTACTAGAGTCTTACGTCTCTGCCCCCTAGTACAAAATGTTTTACATATCTCCCCCCTGTACAAAACATTGTCCTTGGTGTTCATCCTCACCCTTTGGAACATGTCAAGATATGCTTGTCACATGAAGCCTTCATCCTTTGAGGTGGCCTCCTCTAGGCTAAAGTGTTACCTCTGCACTTTAACTTGGGTGATAGATCACCTTCGTAACATTATTTTTCTCTAATCAAGAATATGTACAGGCTCTAGTAAGAACTCTCCATCTGGTTCGATCTGTCACACTATCACAATTCTGTTGCAAGTTTTTCTCTAATGATTGATTTTTGTTGACACCTAATCCTCATGATTGGGTGAATATAATGTAAATAGATAAATAAATAATATGAACAGTCATCGGGAGATGAAGTGAACAATCTCTCCCTCGTGTATATAATGAAGACCGGCCTGAAGGAATAAACACGAATCAATTTTTGGTTGAGGAGTTACTACCTAGTCTGACATGGTATTAGAGCCAGCTCCCAAAATAGTTGTAACTCCAATCTACCTACTACTCTCTGTCCCCTCCACTATGATTTTTTTGTGTTGTATGTTGGTCTGACATTGGTATGCATTAATGCTTCTCCATATCTAAAACCTTTTTCGTATTATTTGGCTCTCCATATCTAAAACCATTATGAATGCTGCTCGTTGATTCTACTCATATCTAAAATATTTTTCTGTATTTGAAATAATGTTAGTATGTTCAGAGTCAAGCTTGGCCTCAAGCTGAGACAACTTCTATCGAGTTCTTCTCCATTTCGAGTTTCAAATGACGCTCAACATCCTTTCTTTTTGAATAAGGCCCTCTACTGACCTCATCGTCATTGCACAGTCCTCCTCACTACTTCTTGGATATCCACACACGTTGTTTTGAACCAGGACCTTAATCTGGTGTAAACGCTGGTGTTTGTGATCTGCTACGTTGAATTTTTGGGTGGTGATTCTTCACACTGATAAGATTGTCCTTTCACCCATCCATTAAGAACAGAGTTGTGTAGGAACTATCTAAGTTTTCAGATTGTTCCAGATAGATAAATAGCATTGTGGGTTATCAATTTTTGCTTGAACTTCTAGCCACATGTGCCACCCTTTGTCTGTGCATCAATGTCAGAGCCACACTCATCACCATGGTGAATGTCCACCAGCAGAAGCAGAGGAGTGGCTCCACGAAAATTTGGGCCCAATGCTGATGCATCCAACTACTTTATAGACAACGTTTTTTCTCAAACTATCGACTCTCCCTATATTTCTTTGTAATATGTTTTAATACATATTAGAAAAGCTATTAGTGTATGTTGATATTGTGCAAAAGTCGAAGATTACAAGATTGGTGTCAGAAGTGGGATACCCATGTGCAGTTGATTTGATGTAATATTAGGTTCATAATCTATGTCGTAGTTAATGTGACTAGAATGGATTCCATGCACTAGCATCATCTACCCCTAAAATATTTGGGAATTAGGTTATATAAATTTAAGTGTAATTATCTATTTTTTGGTACGTTGACTGCATGGTATTGGCGTCCATATTGGTATATGAGGAAGAGATTTGAAATCTTTTGAGAATGCATAGTTGATTTATGTTTTATATTTTCATTAAAGACAAAGATCTTACATGCAGAGAATGCCCTTTTGAAATGTAATTTAAAAAAAAAAAAAAAAATTCCATCAGAAGTACAAATTTACTGTATATTGGGAGAAGTATTTTTCTATCAGGAGAAGTAATTTTTTTTACAGAATGCATTCAATCATATCCATGGTGGGAATATTTCTCACTCGTAAGAAGAACTATCCTGAATGGTCCCAGATGATAAAACACACCCTCATTTTCAATGAGTTGTGGAAAGGAGTGTGTGTAGGAGACAGAGACAATGAACCAGTACAACCTACCTCAGACAAAGATCTTGTCATTTGGGAAAACAAGAATAGCAAAGCTTATGTATTAATTGTAGCATCTATAAATGAAGAGGTGAGTAGCCATATTTCATCATATTCAACTACCTTTGAAGCCTTACAAAAGTTGAAAGAACTCTATGAATCACATTCTGCACTTGAATTTGTTCAACTCATGATTAAACTCTTCACTCTTGAACTGCAAAATAATGATCCTCTTTCTCTTACATCTGCAATAAAGTATATAATGCATGATATCAAATCCACTAAGGTTGAATTGGCTATTCCTCTTATAGCTTTTCTCAAGGCACTTTATCCTACTTACTCCAATTATCTTGAGTCATTGCAAGCAAATGGAAATCTCAAAGATATCACCTTTGACTCTCTTGTGAAAAAGTTTGCTGAAAGAGAGAAAGCTTTTGGAAAGAAGATAGCCCCTGAATCTTCTGAATAGGTTGTGTGCCTTTCTCATAAAGAAAAGAATCCTATGTAATATTCTTCAAGAGGAAGAGGTGGTTGAAGAGGAAGAGGAAGATATTTCAGAGGCAGGGGGGCCAACATTCTCAAGGAGAAAAGGAAGATTTGCACTGCATTCGGTGCAGAAGAAATGGATCACATGATGCCTCTACATACAAGCTACCATGGGATGAAATTGAGTGCAAAGAAACCAACAGAAAGGTAAAACTGATGATACAGACAAAGCTAAAGCACCTGAATCCACTCACTATGTTGTGACACAATGTAACATTGTAGTAAATGAAGATTTACTTAATGCTTCAATTATTTCTTAGAAAAATGATTGGTTCCTTGATTTAGGAGCAACCTACCACATGACTCTTAGAAAAGATTTTTTTGAGGATTTCACTAACAATGTTGATGGAGCAGTATAATTTGTAGACCAATCAAAAATCAACGCATCAAGGTTTGGCACAATCGGGCTTAAACTGTCGAGTTTTCCAGACTTTCTTCTGCATCATGTTCTATATCTCCCACAGCTCAAGAGAAACTTGATGTCCTTGGTCCACATCTACCAGCAAGGTCATTCCATTCATATTTTTTATGGAAAGCTTGAGATAAGAAAATCATCTGACCACTCACTTGTCATGAGGGGAATAGAAGAAGAAAGGCTTCTCAAGCTGCAAGGAACCTCTGCTTGTTCACATCACTTCTCATACAATTCTCATCATGAAGAAGGTACAATTCCATCAAGTTTATTATGGCATGCTAGATTTGGACATTTTAACTATGATAGCCTCTACTTGTTGAAGAAAAATGGTGTTGCTGGTTAGCCTACAATTCCTAGGAAATTTAAGCATTGTGATTCTTGTATTCTAGGAAAGCATAGCAAACAGTATTTTCATGATTCACATTCAAGAGCACATAGAAAACTTGAACTCATTCATTCAGATTTATGTGGTCCAATGCTTATTCCTTCTGCAAATGGAAATAAATATATGATGACATTTATTGATGACTACACCAGAATGTGTTGGGTTTATTTATTGAAGAACAAATATAATGCTTTTCAAACTTTCAAGAATTTTCATAAATGGATTGAAAATGATGCACAATCTCATATTGGGTCTATTCGCACTAATAATGGAAAAGAGTACACATCAAATGAATTTGAAAACTATCTTCGCCAACATGGAATCAAACATCAAACCACTGTGACTTATAATCCCCAACAGAATGGTGTAGCTGAAAGAACGAATATAACAATTTTAAAGATGGTACGATCCATGATCTTCTTAAAAAATGTGAAGATAATGTTTTGGGCTGACGTTGTTTTATGTGCTGCATATATAAAGAATATATGTCCATCTAATGCTATTAGAAATAAGACTCCTTATGAAATGTGGTATGGGCATGTTCCTTCGATAAAGCATCTCAGGGTCTTTGGTTCCACCTATTATGCCTTGATAGCAATGGTACATAGAAACAAAATTGGTGCTTGATACCGTAAGTGTATCTTCCAGGGGTATTCAAACACCTCCAAAGCATACCATCTCTATGATGAAGTAAATAAAAAGTTTGTTGTATCTAGAGATGTAATTTTTCTTGAAACATTCAAAACCGACAATGTTGTTGAGCAACAACTTGATTGCTTAGATAGATTCGCAAAAGAAAAATCATTTCAAGAATTTGATAATCATATTCCACATCTTGAAGGGGGGATTCCTATACTAGATCAACATGTGGAATCTTCTTATGAAGAACACTCTCCCCCGCATGAAACTCCAACAATAGATGATGCTTTAAGTGATGTGATTGATAGAATTGGGAGACTCAATCTTGATTCAGTCCCAACTCAATCAATGGAGCAGCCTGGGCCATTTGAGAAAGGTTTCCCAAAGTGGCTGACAAAGACACTTGAAAGTGTTCATCCTGATGAGTTTGGAAAGACAAGAACTAGAAATTCAAATCGGAAAAATTAAGGTGATGTGGATGACTCTAATTCACCTATTGATATGGATGTTTCTTATGATTATGAATTGAACTTGTCTATAGATTTTGAACTAAATTCCATCAAAGAAGTTGCTTCTCATGATGAATGGAAATAAGTGATGTAAAAGGAGAATGATGCCCTCATAAAGAACAACACTTGGAAGCTGGTTGATCCTCCATAGGAAACAAACCAATTGGTTGCAAGTGGGTTTACAAGAACAAGCATAAAGATGATAGCTCACTTGACAAGCACAAAGTTAGGCTTGTGGCAAATTTTTTTTCACAAAATGAAGGGGTTGATTATGAGGAGACTTTTGCCCCCACAACAAAATGGGCTACGATCCGGACACTCTTTGTACTAGCAACTCAGAATCGTTGGAAAGTCCACCAAATGGATGGAAAATATGGTTTCTTAAATGGAGATGTAAAAGATAATGTTTTTATGTCTCAACCTGAAAGATTTTCTATGAAAGGACATGAACATGAAGTATGCAAAATTGTGAAATCGTTGTATGGCCTCAAACAGGCACCACGAGCCTAGTATGAAAAACTAACTGAGCATCTTCTAAAATTCAATTTCAAACATTACGATCTTGATGATGCAACTTGATTAGTCAAGAAAGTTGGCAAAATAGTTATATATCTTGTGGTATATGTAGATGCTCTTTTGACGACAGGGAAAAATGAAAGCTACATTGCATCCATAAAGAAGGAATTGGGAAAAGTTTTGAAATGACTGATTTGGGCTATGTTCATTACTATCTTGGCATTGAAGTAACCCAACATCCGAATTACATATTTCTTTCTAAAAAAAATACATTGGAGATATGTTGAATAGGATTGGCATGACAAAATGAAATCCTCTTACTACTCCAATGGAACAAATCTTAAAGCTCATATCTATTGAAGGAAAAGCATTTGAGGATGCAACAAAGTATAAACAGCTTGTAGGAAGTCTCAACTACCTAACTACAACCAAACTAGACATTCCATTTGTCGTTGGAATCCTCTCCAAGTTTATGAAAAAGCCTTGTGAGGGACATTGGTTTGTTGCAAAAAGTGTTCTAAGGTACTTGAATGGAACTCAAGACTTTGGAATCAAGCATACATATATGGATGACTTCAGCTTGATAGGATACTCTGATTCAAACTTCGATGGAGACAACGAAACTGGGGTATCTACTTCATGGTATTCTCTGTCTCTTGGATCAGGAGCTGTCGCCTGGAGATCATGCAAACAATCAGTCCCAGTAGATTCCACAACAGAAGTAGAATACGTGGTAGCAGCTAAAGCAACAAAAGAAATTGTGTGGCTCAGGAAAATTCTTGAACATTTGTAGGTAAAACAAGTACAATAAACTCCACTCATGATTGAAAATACATCTGCAAAAAAATTGGCCAAGAACCCAAAGTTCCATGATTGAATGAAGCACATCAATACTAGATATCATCTGATTTGACATCATGTTAAGGCCAAAATAATCGATCTCTATCATAGTTCCACTAGTGAGCAAATTGCAGACATCTTCACCAAACACTTGGAAGAGAAAAGCTTGAACGATTCAAAATGATGCTTGGACTCACCAACATCCCTTCAGATTAACGGGGGGAATTTTGACACCTAATCCTCATGATTGGGTGAATATGATGTAAATAGATAAATAAATAATATGAACAGTCATCGGGAGATGAAGTGAATAGTCTCTCCCTCATGTATATAATGAAGGCCTACCTGAATGAATAAACACGAATCAATTTTTGGTTGAGGACTTACTGGTTGGTCTGACAGATTTAAACATATATATTTACAACATATTTAATTCTTTTGTCTTACTTGTACATATTTCCAATTAATCACATGCCTAAAATCATACACTTATTTCCTTAGTAAGGAAATGTGAAACATGTTGGGAACCTATATATGGCTTGGTAATACAAGATGATATGGTATGGGTTCCACTCATTCCATAATTTGGAAGGGTCCACATTATTGAGGTGCTAATTTGGCATAACCAAACCAGCTTAAGGTGATTCTCTTATTTTTTATTCATACATACACATTCTCTCCTACATAAAATTTGATTTAAGTCATTTTCCTATTTTCATATTCTTTTTGTCGATATTGGGCAACTCTTAAATTTTGTCAAACTATTTTCACCATCCGCTCCATTTCTACTAATATATCAAGCCCCAAGATTGATTTATTGTCCAGGTTGCTCCAAAATGTAGGTTTTTTACACCTTTTTCAATACAACAGTTCATAAGGACTCATTTTTAAGGATTCATGACCACCAATAACCTACCTTGCACCAAAACCTTGCTTGGATGGAGTAGACAACCATGGTGTTGGTTCTTACCCTTAACCTGTTGGCACTCCAAACATTTGGTTAGATACTTAGCAATATCCTTCCTCATACCTAACTAGAACTAGTCTTTCCTAATTGTAGAGAATAGTGTATGATATCCATGATAGGAAATGTAAGGATTTCGGTGAAATTCATCCAACAAGAATTGTTTAATTGTGAACTAATTTGGAACGTATATTCTTCCTGTGAAGGTCAACAAACTATTACAGTTTATTCCATACTTGGATGTTTTTCCAAAATCTTGTGCTTATTTAGCTTTATTCCATATGAATTCATGCTCTCGATCCTTCAGAGAAGTTTCTTTAATCTGTTAGAAAGATCAATTTCTACTTGACTATAGGAAATTTAATATACATGGTGTAATTTCCTACTTTATGTATCAACCACACGATTTTATTTTCCATTTAATTATATAATTCGGAAGTCAAATTATCTTAGGATTGTGATCCACGTAGCTTTAAGGTAATTCAAATTAGGTTGTTTAAACAAACTAGTTAAACTATTACCATTTGTCAACAAGATATATATTTTCCCAACATATAAGGCTACCACACATTTAAGGCATGAACAACTACTACTAGTTCTGTATCATAAGCAGAATATTTATGCTCATGTTCCTTTAGTTTATGGGATTTGTAAGGTATCACTTTATCTTCTAGCATTAAAACTCCCCTAACACCTTGCTTAGAGGCATTTGTGTAGGCAATGAATTCCTTTTCTGGATTTGTTATTTTTAGCAAAGGTCTATTATTAATAAATGTTTCAATCATGCATAAACCTTTTGACACTTTGTTGTTGACTTAAATGGCTTTCCTTTTCTTCGTAACAAAGTCATAGTTTAAGCAATTCTTTAAAACCCCTCTATAAAATGAAAATAATACCCAGCTAACCCCATAAAGGATCAAATGCCTACCAAATTATTTGGGCACATGACATTCCATGATGTTTTTAATTATCTCAAGATCCAGAACTAAACCTTCAAATTAGATTAGATGTCTCAACTATATAATTTTATCCTTACAAAAATCACATTTTCTAAATTTAGCATAAAGTTTATCTTCTCCTAAAGTTTGTAACACTATCTGAACTTATTCCTTATGTCTTCCAATACCTTTTATTATATAAGAATATCATGAATAAGAATAAGAACAAATTTATCCAAAGATGGATGGGAAATACCATTCATTAGACTCATAAAATTTACTGGGGCATTAGTGAGCCCAAATGGAAACACAAAAAATCATAATGACATTTATATATGTCTTTCTCTTTTATTATGATTTGGTGATACCATGACCATAGTTCGATTTTGGAGAATATAATAGCACCCTTAACTTAATGCCAAAAGAACTCCAATCATGTTGAGTTCTCCAATTTTCATGATAAGGGACACTCTCTAAGGTAACGTGGTCCCCCACAACCCCAACACTATATTTGGGATTTCTAGGTCTGATAAGAAACCTTTTTATTTGAGAATTCCAATTATTTATATCCACTCCTAGATTGAGTTTTCTACTGGTTTTTACTAGAAACCCTTCCTTGCTACCCATTGCTAATATTTTTTGTCACAACACCGTTTATACCCTTATTGGTTGGAGGACATTTATGTTCACTCTCTCTTGACCAAGATTTATTATTTTGCCACGTTTTTTTCTACTACTCATAGTAGATTTGTGCCTTATATGTAGCTTCATCCATGGTCTTAGGGTTATCAAACTCTATACATTTTTTCATGATCATTGCAATTTGTTTATATAACATTGTACCTTATCCTTTTCATCCTGTATGTAAGGATCATAACTTAATAAATAAGTAAATTTCATAATATGTTCATGCATAGATAATTAACCTAGTCTAAGGCCATGCAACTACTTGTACTTTTCATCTTAATATTGTTCATTTAAATATTTTTTCTTAAAGTGTTACTAGAAGTTATCTGAGAATATTTATTTCTCACCAATTCATAATTCGTCTTGGTCTCTTCCCAACATAAAGTCACGTAACCTTGGAATTAATGAATTTCCAAGTAAGCCTTCAGATTGTTGTCATACTCATACACCTAAAAATATTTCTTAGTGTTTACCAACCATGCTTCTGCTTTCTCCTCAAATTCAACATCAAACATTGGTGGTTTAATTTTCTTAAAATCCTGTTGAAGCTCCACTTCTTGTGTTTTCATTGTTTCTTGAGCTTTCTTGTGGGAAATATTTTCTTTCTTCTATTCCTCAGTGATTTTTTATGTTGTGATGATGGTTGGCATTGATGTAAGTTGAGTAGTCATGATGTGTTGATGGTGGGAATTGATGTCAAATGGGTAGCATGAGTTGCATATATTTCATTGGTGCAGGTGATTGATGATTGATTTTAAAATGTATGATTTCTTTGGTAGATGATTTTGTTTTAGATTCCATCATGGCTTACTATAGATGAGTGTGTCTGGACTATGTCAGATGTTATCATGTTTTTATTTGGTTCCTTATGTTCAAATTGTTGTGTAGATGGTTGTTTTGAAAACTATATAATTGTCATTGGTATTGGAACTACCATGGTATTGATATGTGTGTGGAGTAGGTTGGCACATGGTATTGATATTACCTTTTGTTGAGGCCTCGAAATTCACTGCGACAACACGGGTTATAAGCACCCTATCCAGACCTTAAAAGCAGATCATTTTTTGATTGGTATAGTGGCTATGACTGAGGATAATGGGACCAATTTCCCACAGAGGATTGCTCTTATAATATTGTTGGGATGATATAATATATAACAAATAATGATTCAACTAAGTATAATCTAATCTAAATAATAAAAACATTCATATATCTTAATCTAACATTATCTTACTATAAAAATACTCGAGAATAAGCTAAAATATGTGATCTATAGAGATGTCTCAAAGAAATTGGTAATAAATATCATTCACCAAAAGGAATGAAATTGTTCAAGATAATTGTTTTGGATAAATAGTCAAACAAAACAATTGAGAAAACTATATCACATATAATAATTGTTTACGTATTCAATACAGAAATAAAGTTGAAACATCATACAAAAGTGTAATAATGTAGAAATATAACCCAGGTTTTCATACATAAAACAATCAAAGAAAGAGTATTGCTAATGCATAAATAAAACACGATCATACGGTAAAAGTAGCATATATGAAAGTTCCTGCTCATGGGCTCAGCAATATTGATCCAATTTCATATAATCAAATACACTCTAAGAGTACAAAAGTGTAATTTCAGTAGAGCATGCTCAATATTCAAAGAAAAATAGATCGTGTTCCAATAATGTCATCAAAACCTTGCCAAAAATACAGAAGTGTAATGTCTGGAAAAGTGTTTTTGATAAAATTATGGACCCTCTCTAAATGCATGAGAGGGATTTAAATACTATGATACATGCCTCAAAAATAGATTATTACAAAAAAATTTGAGGAGGTTTCAAACAACCCTCCTTGGAGTAAGAAAAAATAAAACTAAAAATAGAATTTAGCTAATGACAATATTATTTTCAACTTGAACTACCTTAGTTGGCTAACTTGATCTTTGAGATTGCAAATGTTGATTATTGGTTTGAGCTAAGGCAACTGGCCAATTATGGATTTTAATTGTCCTCCAAATATGGCATCTGATAGAGCTCACACCATTTTTTGTGCAGAGGTGGTTAAACATCACAGAGTCATTCACTAACTATGGGGTTTTACCAGATACTGTGGGTATGTCTCCCAATCCAATTTGGCCAGTTGTTTAATTGCTTCCTCCTTCGTCTGAGATATCTATTTCCAATGTTGTGCCAATTTTTTGATATCTAGGAGAGAACCTGGTATGCACTCTTGGACAAGGTTGGCACTGTGGAGGTTTTCATTAACTACTTGAATTATATTGTTTGTTGCACCTACTACTATCATTGTCACCCTTTCTGCATGCTTTAACTGTGTATCCCGATCTATAAATATAATGTATTTGTTGGATTCTTCTATTTTGGGTAGATCGTCCTTTCTTCCTTCACTAGAATCCTGCCAAGTAATAAATTCATAAATCTTTTATCCATATTCAAACATCATATGAATCACTTGGTTTGTCTATTTATCACTTGTCTCATAGTAAGGATTGATTTATGAGATTTTCTGGCATAACATATCTTCTTGTTGTATTAATAGGGAATTTAGGTTGATTCATTCTTTAATGAAATGTTTTGTTTGAGGGTTATCTTTTAATCTATCTACCATGGCCCACATTTAGTGAATCTGTGGGTCCTTTTCTGATATGCTTTCTTGGGGTTGTAAACTCATTTGTTGGAATTCCCTCGGAGGCTGAGGTACATGTTATTCTATATTCTAATTGGTTTTATCTTGTTCTAATTGTTGTTCAAGAAGAATAATTCTATATTCTTTTTCTTTTAGCAACATGCAGACATCTTTTTCTTTTTTGATAGTTGATATGGCATTGGCTCCTACAAACTATGACAACTTCGTAAGATTTTCTAATGGGTTAATAGGACTTTCTTTCCATCCAACATCCATTGGTTCCTTCTCTATAGTTGTAATAGTCGTGGTGTCCAATTTCCTCTTCTTTTATTGTATTTTAACTACAGCCTTATGAGTGGGACTGTATAATATGTCTAATTAAGGTATCTCTTCAAATATCAACATAATACCAGAATAACCTCAATCTATTGAGTGCCTGTAGCCCGTTGCTCTGTTGTCTTTGGATTTTCTTTGAGTTGTTCATTTGGGGGTCTAAAATTCAGATGTTTCATCAAGACTTGTGACTGTTTGGAGCTTCTTATTGAATTTCTCCCATTCCTTGTCTAGGTCAATGACTAGAATCTTCCTTATTTGAGCTGAAGTGGAACCTACCTCTATCTATTTCCTGGACAAGGACTGTTCAACCGTTTCCTTAGTATTTCCTTTTGTATCTTTCCCATAATATTTATTAGGACCCCCCTCGCCATTATAAGCTTATTTTTCTATTTGTTCCGACTCATGAGTTGATTTCTCTTGTGTTTCGTCACCGGAATTTTCCTTTGAACTTTCCTATAATAGTTCCAATGGGATGTTTAATAATATTTTATTCCTATATACATGAAAATAATTAATATCGTATGCGCTTAACTGTAATGATGCTAAATGTAGGACCTGTGTAAGTGTTTCAGCTGCTATAAAGAGGTCATCAATAAGATCCTCTTCATGAGTAAACTGTTTGACTTTAACTATAGTGGTAATGTCTTTAGAAACTTGATTTGGGTCATACTATTACCCTGGAACTGTGGCCAATTTTAGAGACATAATAATATCTACTTCTATCACTACGTTCCCATAGTCACGTAATGCGAATGTGTCACATTGTAATGAGAATGATGGCCAAATGGCTTTATTCTATTCCATCAGGGAATTTTTTAAACCCTCTGCTACTATCTGGTAAGCTATCTCTCTGGCCAATAGCTTATCTAGAATGTGATAAGGGAGGACATGTTGAGTGGCAATGCTCCCAAAAACGTTGATATAAGTGTATGTTTCTTCACCGAACCATCTTGTGACTAGCAAGATGTCTATCTTGGCTTCTTTAGAAATCCTGGAGGCTATTTTATCAAAAATGGTTTAGAAATAGCCAGCATAATACCTTGAAATATTTTGTAAAAAAGGGCATTGAACTGGGATTCCCACAATTAATTCTGAAAGTTGACCTCATTCAAAATTCAGGTACGTATATGCACAATATCTCATCATTGCCCATCTTGTAGAGATGCCCCACAATGACAGAAAATTTCACTATATGCACCACCGATTCCTTCTTCTATTGGATTCAGTACTCCTTTGGTATGGTCCCTGTTCTTAGAAAATGGATTATATCTTCGAAGTGTCCATCCGTGACATGCACTGCAAAGAGTTGTGCATCAGGTAGTCCCTCCTCCAAATGTGTTGGTTCCTCGCTCATCTCAATTTGTGACAAGTGGTCTAGTCTTGCATTTAAGCATCCTAGCTTGACGATGACCTCAAAATCATATTTTTGAAATAGTAAAAGCCATATGCATATTTTCCCCCTAAACATAGGCTTTTTCACCAGGTATTTCAACGTAGAATGGTTAGTATACATCTTGAAATGTCCTCCAAGAAAATAGTGTCGATATTTTTGGAGTGCGTACACCATTGCTAATCCCTCGGCTTAGTGATAGAGTAATTCTTTTTTTCTTTGGGTAATCTTTGACTTGCAAATGCAATCAGTTGATCTACACCCTCTGTGCCTTCCTGTGTGAGTATGACTCCCAATTCGATACACGACGCATCAACATTTATATGAAATTCCATGTTCCATTTCAAGAAGACCAATATTGGTGTGAAGGCCAGTTTCCACTTTAGGACATCCAAATTCGTCATGCAATCATCACTCCAACAACATGTAACATATTTTTTCAATAGCTTTTCCATCAGCATGGTTATTTAAGCATAACTTTTGGTGAACTTTCTATAGTATCCAGTGTGTCCCAAGGTAGAGTGTAGTTGTTTAACACTTCACATTCTTCCAAATTGAGGATAATGACAATATTCACAGGGTCCACCATCAGTCCTTGTTTGTAGACCACATGTCTCAGCAGGTTTTCAAAGGGAACAAGGAATGCACACTTCTTCAGGTTCAACGCAATCTAGTGTCAGTGGCAAGCATACAACATCAAATGTAAGCTCGCTACTTGGTGTTTAACTAATCTAAAAATATTTTGATCATCCAGATAGACCTCCAAAAACTTGTGGATATATTCCTTGAAAATAGCTACCACGATGCACGAAAGTATAGCTAGCACGTTCTTCAATCCAAATAGCACTACGGTGTATTCAAAGCATCCCCATTCTATTGCAAAGGTCATCTTGCTCCTATCTTCTGGTGCGATCTTGATCAGATGGTACCCTGAGAACTCATCAGTGAATGAGTATGCTTCCTGACTACCAACATTCTCCAATACTTCATCTGTGAATGGTTTTGGGAATGGATCGTGTACACAGGAATCATTCAGCTTCCTAATGTCTACACATATTCTTATTTCACCCTTCTATTTTTTCTCCTGTACTACTAGAGGACTCACCAAGTCAGATTCTTCCACTATTTAAATAATTCTGGTTGCGAGCATTTTGTCTAATTCGTCGCAGACCTTTTCTCTATACTTTGGATTCAGGTGGTAAGTTTGCTACTTAATTGGCTTCACATTGGGTTTTAGGGTGATCTTCATCATCCCTAAATCCCCAACTATCCCTTTTAAGTCTGCATATTTTGTTGGGAACAAGTTTTGGTATTCATGGAGTAACTCAATGACCTTATCGATCATGGCATCGTCCTAGTAGTCCCCAAGCATTGAGTACTTTGGTTTTGCCTTCATTCTAATGCTAACCCGCTTCAAGCCATGTAGTGATGTCTAGGTCTTCATGTGATGGTCTATGAATCTCGCAAGAGCCTTCCATTTCTGAAACGTTAATGTTCCGTGGGTCCTCATCATCCTCCTCAACATTCAAGTCATAACACTCTAGTGCACTGCTTAACTGTGTTTCCCATTCTAGCTAAAATACGCCCATTGGCTCCTTTGGTATTTTGAGGATAGAGACTTTTATTGCTTGTAGCACATCATCAACAGTATCTAACCAATCATATTCAAATGTGAACGTTAACGAGAATCCCTCACATAGGACATTCCATTCTTCCATACGATGGTGGATCTCCATCTCCATATACCAATTCATGGGTATGATGTCCAGGGTATGGTAGAATAAATGTATCCATTTAGGAGGGGGCTCTTCCCCATAGACCTTGGTCCATTTCGTGAGGTGCGTGCATGGATTATCTCGTCCGTCATATTTTTCTACTAGTCAAATTTGTGGTTTTCCAAAATGTAGGCACATCATCCTTCTACATCCATGCCAGTATTCAAAAGATCCTTGATGTGTACCCCACCATCGTGTAGTTGACTATCCCCTACTGATAATCCATCATATGTCAACAATCCCCTTGCCTCTATTCTTACACAATGCAATGACCTAATGATCATGTTGCAGTTCAATGTGGTTACTTCATGCAATCGATTTCGCCATCACTCTATCTCTTCATCTGAATATGAAGTGCAAGAGCTTTCGCCCTCCCATGAAATCCTTCCATCTGCAGTCGAGTTCATCCAATCCTTGCATTGTGCAGTTATCTTATAGATACAGTCGTGATTGTCATCACTATCATTGTCATGTACTGGTTCAGTGTATCGCACTCCTTCGGCTAGGTCCAATGGTACTTCTACACGTATTGAATTTTTCTCAAATGTAATTTTGCGCTTCTTCAGATTTATGACTCCACTCATATCAGTAGTGCAGTCTATTCCTAATAGCACTGCATAGGGATTGTTGTCATCGAAAATCTCTATCACTTCAAAATCCACTTGTGTGCTCACGCCTTCAATATCAACTATCACACCTTGCAATCTTCCCATGGGGAAAATCTTCTTTTGGTTCACCATTCGTATCTGAATAGGTGACCATTGTAACACAAGTCTGCCCATGTGTTCCCATGTTTTCTTTGGTAGTACATTCATGTTCGAACCCAGATCCAGGATTAACTTATCCATTTCATACTCACCTATTTCCACATTCAACCTCATCTCCCTTCCTGTGCACAATGCATGGTTTCCAAGTTTTCGGACCACACGTGGTTCTCCTGACCTCGGGCACCTAGTAATAAATTCTTGTAGCCCTTTGACTACCTTGTTGTCATGCAGCAGTTTTATGCATGTCTCCAAAATGGTAGTGAGGATTGAAGGATCCATCCCTAGTTCTAGTTGATCCTTACTACCTAAAGTGGAGGCCTTTGTGAAGCTTCTCTTAGCTTCCATGGATGTCTCCCTCACGCATTCTATGTCAAACTTGAGTTCCTTTATAGGAGCCTTACGAACCCATGTAGTGTCTTCTAGCTACTTCCCTTTCTCATCTCCCATGGCCATACCAGTCCTGAGCATCATGCTTACATTTGGGTCTTCTTTGTATGATTCAGAGCTCATCATTTTGAAATTCTGGTTCAGAGGGGGAGGGAGTACGCCCTTCTCGTTCATCTTTTCTATCAGCAAACAACAATATTCTACCTCATGATCAAGCTGATTACAGTACCAACATGATATCCTAGTCGGGTCCACACAATCATGGGCATAATTCCTTGACGCTCTACAATTGTAACAAATTATTTGTCTACGACCCTTTCCTGGCCCCACTCCTCCTCAATCCCTGCCATGCCCTTGAAACCCAGTGCACACCATCCACTGTAGTTGGGTCGAGGGCTCGCATTTTAGTCTGTACCCTATAGGTAGGAGTCTGATCCATCATTAGTTCATAGCTTTGGTAGATGTGTTCACCATGGCCTACCAACCTATAGAAATTACAAAACAATTGTTGGATCGTTTGTGCATACGTCTGCAACAGATGACAATTATCCATGGTATGTTTTCCTCCTATGTAGCAGATCACACACCATAGTGTAGACGCCATTTCCAGCCTCACTTGTGCCTCTGTTGTTGATGGCATTGGATCTCCCCTTACCAAGTAGTTCACAAACAGCAAACAGTGGTCCTTGTCATGCCCTTGGCCTTTGCATTTTATGCACCATATTTATTCATGCACCTCTAGCCATGTTGTCCTGTCCTGTTTCAAACTTTGCATCTCCAGACACAGATTCTATAATTGCACGTGGATTTGTTGTACTCCCAACCTAGGGTCTTGTATAGGGGTCTCATGTAATCTCATTGCCATCTCCAATGCTTTGGCCTACGTGGAAATTTTTTGTTGTGACAACGTCATTCTTAAGTGTGGCGTAAGTGAGGCCATAAACCATGAGCAATGTTGTGCATCTGTTAACATGATATTGGCTTCACGGATTTTACTCTTTAGCCTTTGGTCCAAATCCCAGGGGGTCTTGCCTGGGAGCATCGTAATCTCCTAAAACCCGATGATTGATTGTGTCTTTGATTTTGGCCTGCAAAATTCCTAGTTCAGCACGGTTCGGATCTCTGCAATTCCTATGTTCGGGTGGTCATTAGAATGCTTGATATATCATGTTAATGCATGATCCTACAACATACTCACCAATGTAGCCTTTTTAACGTTATCATCCATGATTCCCTGTGCTTCCCATACCACTCTTACCATGAACTAAAATTGGTCCAGATCTTCATTTTCTACTCTGAACACTAGTAGTTTGAGCACACTCGCCATACTGAACTATGGTGGTGGCGGAGGTGGAGTGGGTGGAGATGGAAGTGAGGAGGGTGAAATGGGTGGCTGTGTGCGTGGGGGTGGTAAACATGCAATTCTCTATCTTATCAAACTAATCGCACTTCTCGGAGAGACTTTCACGAGCTCCTTCTCGCTTTCCCGTCAAGGTGAAATTAAGGGACTGTTTCCCAAATCCTCTCTACTTCCTCTTCTATAGAATCTCTTTCTGCTTTATGTAGTCCCAAACATTAATTTATTTGCATAACCCACTTTTCACACAATAGCTTCTTAATCCAAGTGTTCAAAGATTTAATATACTTACCTCACAATCCCTTGAGAAAATGTCACTCGAGCTTACTGTAGCTAATGGTCATGTCTATCATCAAATTCATGATAAATCCTCCTATTAGTTAGTCACGTTATTGGTCCACAACTCATGTTATCTTCTCTTCTAAGGCTTCTAGTCTTCACACTAGTTCCAGAGTCCACACTATTGGTTTGTTGACCCTACACCTTCCCTGGTTGTCTGCTAACATTGTGATCCACACATATAGCTCAAATGAAAAAGATGCAAAGAAAATTTCATGGATTTTAGTGTATAAGTAGCGATCGAACCACTGTTCCTTAGATAATTGTGAACTATTGTTTCCCTGCGTCGTGAATTCATGAATCTTCTTGTCCAACCACTCTTCAATTTCTTTCTTTGTATGATTCCAGTGGCATGACATTAGACATCCTCTATTCAGATCCCGGTACTAACAACAAAACCATTTGTTGGCTTGTATGGGCCTCACCGAGGTTGAGTGGTGATTTAGCCAATAAAATCCCAGTAATACTGGCCATTTTGACAATAGTTCATGGAGCACAGACTGAGGTCTCACCTTAAGTAGTATGGGTGGGTGCTAGAACCTAGTTTCTGCACCGTTGGGATGTCTGATGGGCTTCGGGAGGTCTACAATTTGACCTATCTCTACTAGCACTTACGATCCCTTTGCACCCTATGGTGCGGCTTCCGCCAAGTGCTACTCGGGGTGCGACTTGTATAATACCCAAGTTCCTTGATAATTAACTGATTACTTAACTTTTGTTTGTAAGATTTATGGTTATTACAACATATTCAACAATAATATTAATTTGCACAATACATAAACTAATATAAACATAAAGAATATAATGCACAACAAATACATAGAAATAAGAATCAAATTCTTCTTTATTAATCTTCAATCCCACTTACAGACTTGACACCACCCTATGTACTCAGTTGTAGGGGTCCATGCACTCAGCTGCAAACTCTACTAGTCCTCTGTACACTCAGCTGCAACTTCTGTTCCTAATACTACAAGCCATTCCTTCTCTACTCACTCTATCATCCACTCTCTTTACAACTTAGAGCCTCGCTCTATTTATACAATCCCATGGTCCACACACCATGGGTAGGCCGAAATGACTTTACATTACATTACATTACTTTAGGCTAGAAAAACCTATGACTTAACCTTTACTTCATGGTCCACGCCCAAAATTCGTGGAGTCTTACAAAACCTTTGACCAAAACTTGGGCTTTGAGCCTGAAAACCTGCTACGAGGGGATTCCATTACCAACACAATTAATTATGAAAGGTGACAAGGAAGAATATTTTATTCGAAAATGCAGATGAAAGATATCAAATGATGTCAAGCTGTTTAAACATAAATGTCATTAAAACTTATTAAATACACAATATCATATTTTATTATGACCTTTATGATTCATTTAAGCCATCACATCACAAATATGTAAGGAAAAACTTTAAGTTGATGATTTTGAGGTGTGCAATTCTAATTATGTGATTGCTATAAATGTTATCACATTATCGCAAATTGCAACATCACACTCTCAATTATGCATTATATAAAATTTATTCACAATTTTACAAGATGCGACTTGAGAGGCATACCTTTTATCTTTCTAAGCGCATTTTGCTTGAATGAATACTTATTGCATAAAGTAACCTTTTACTGTCCACCAGACTTAACCAAAGGTATAACAATTATCGCATACTTCCATCAAGTCTGGGTCATATCACATTTCACAACCTTTCATAGTTAACAAGATTGGCGTTTGTGTAAGCGTCACGATGCGATAAGTGTTTGGCTTGTTATGCTGCAATATCACAAATCGTGTACTCTAAGGGTTTTTCTTGTTTGATTATTTTGTGAATGCCGCCATGCAATTATAGTAGGTACCTTATTTTGAAGCCTTAGTTTTAATGAGATGTTTAAAGATATTATAAGTCTATTACATTGATCCCTCTTATCACAATTCGTAGATCGTAATTGTTAATTAACCTATGACACAAATGATTCAGCGATATGCGATAAAGTGATAATGGCTAGTTACAAAGGGACTTTGGCTTCATACCTTATATTTATTTAGAAATTTATTTCTAATAATTCAAAAAGGAAGAACTTAAGTGCTGAGTTTTTAAAGATTTTTTATAAAGGGTCCCCATTTATCAATAGAATATTAACTATTAAATTAATAAATGGGGAGTTTGTTGAACAATACAACAATTGACAATTCACTAGAGGAGCTAGTTATATCTCACAATTGTTTTTTGAAACTTCTAAAAGTTCCAAAATAAAGATAGTTAATAAAATACGAACTACATGAAATTTAGGATAAGTAAAATTCCTCTGAATAAGAAAAAAAAACTCATCTAATTATCATCCACTTGATATCCTCTTTAAAATGAAAATTCCTTTATCTATATTAATCTTTACTTGGTTTAAATATAAAGTAGCGAGATCTTACAGATTAGCTTTTAGATATACTCATTCATCACAAGTAGACCCTATGCTGCCAGTAGGTGTCCATGGCCTCGATAGGGTTACCTTTTAGCCATCAATGATTTAGTACACCATCCAGATAAGAGTGCAATTTTTAGAGATAAATTCAGACTCGTATAGTTATTCTCTTCTCCTTCTTTTTTAAATGGTTTATTTTTCTTATAAAAATTTTCCTTTTTTCTACTTAAATATAATTGTCTTGGTTTAGTTGCCAAAAAGTGATAATCCCATTAACTGGTTGTAATTCAACTGAACAAAGTGGCTCATGATGAGACCCCCTGTCTTTTGATTAAAATAATATGAAGGCATTACCCTATTTCGATATGTGGTATTGGTAATGTCAGACTATTACTTCCCTATCAACAGGGTAAGACAACTTTTAATGACACCTCTTATGTTATAATTTTTAGTACCTTTTAGAATTACACTGCAAAAAGAGAAATGTTTACTAGATGGGGAGAATCATCGACTCCTCAAGGGTTTCTCGATGACAATTATGGAGTTAAAGGTGCTTATCTGTAGATATTTTGGGTGTGGAGCATGATTATTTAGAGGTCTTTGTTTCAGCCTGATGTATACCCTAGGAGGTTTGTACACCCCTCCACACAGGGGGTGCGAGGGGAACTTGTCCCCCCCTGTGGGGGTTCAGCGGAGCCAATCCCCCCTAGGTGGGGAGTCTGGGGGCTACCAGTCCCTCAACAAGAGTTTCAGGGGTAGCACCCTCAAAGCTAAAAGTAGATGTAAAATTTCCTTGTAAAAGTATAGTAATTTCTAGTCAATCTAGGTCGTTCATTAGGCAGATGATCTAACATTAGAACTTATGTTTAGTTTAGGGTTTTTTGCCGTAGAATGTAACCCCTCTCTTTGTATGAGGGCATTGTATTTATATTGTGTAATATGTTGTGTATTCTCCAAGCGAGAAACAGAGAAGTGAGACTGTGAGAGAAAATAATGGATATTATAGCAGATCTACTATAGGTTGTGTCTCTTCATTTTGCTGGATGACAGAAAGGAAGGACTCACTATTCAGGGTGGATCTAACCCAAACTAGGTGAACCACGTATATCTGTGTCTCTTTGGTTTTATGCATTTTTCTGTGTTTATATTTATGCAATATTCTATGTGTTCCATTGCTCTGTAATATATAATTTTCTAACAACTGGTATCAGAGTCGAAGGTCTATTTGGCTGACAAACTCGCGGGAGAGAAGGATTCCTGGTTCGAGTGGGGGCAATGGCGGAAGATGGTAAGTTTAGGGTCGAGAAATTTAATAGCCAAAACTTCTCAATGTGGAAGATGCAGATGGAATTTTATCTGTATCAGAAAGATCTGTACCTACCATTGGGCGGAAAAACAAAGATGCCGACAGGTATGACAAATGGAGAATGGAACCTTCTCGATAGAAAGGCACTCGGAATAGTACGGTTGTGCCTCCCAATATTAGTTTCCTTCAACATTTCAAAGGAGACAATGATAGAGGGTTTGATTAAGGCATTGGCAAAACTATATGAAAACCCTAGGCCTCAAACAAGGTATTTCTTATGAAACAGTTATTTAATATGAAGATATCGGAAGGTGGATCTGTTGCAGACCATTTAAATGATTTTAATACTGTTACAAGTCATTTAAGTTCTAGACAAGTAAACTTTGATGATGAAGCTAGAGCTCTATTATTATTGTGCTCATTTCCAGAAAGTTGTAATGGTTTAGTAATGGCCATTAGTAACTCTATTTCTGGGTCTAGTACTTTAAAGTTTGATGATGTTGCCGGTGCTATCCTTAGCGTGGAAATGTGATGGAAAAGCTCTACTGAGACATGGGATAATGCTTTGAGTGGAAAGTCTAGGGGAAGATAAATGGAAAGAGGAAAGATCTTAGGATATCGCAATAAATCAAGGAAGGGAAGATCCAAGTTTAGATTGGGGATAGTGTACTGGAAATGCGAAAAGAAATGACACCTAAAGAAAGACTATACATCTCAGAAGGGAAAGGAAGGAGATGCACAATAAGAAAATAATCATGAAGAAAATGTGATAGGTGATGTGTTAGAAGATGCTTTGGTTCTTTCTTTTGAAAATATCGTTGATTCTTGGGTGGTGGATTCGGGAACCTGATTCCATGCCACACCTGATAAGAAATCTTTTCATGACAATGTTCATGGAGATATTGGACAAGTCTGTTTGGGTGATGATAAACCACGTAAAATTGTTGGCATGGGTAAGGTTCTTGTAAAATAGTAGAATGGAAACCAATGGATACTAAAGGGGGTAAGGCATGTTCCAGATCTGAAGAAATGTCTGATTTCAATAGGGTATTTAGGTGGTGAAGGTTGTGTGACAACTTTCAGAGATAAAGCTTGGAAGGTCACCAAAGGAGCCCTGGTAATAGAAAAAGATGAAAATGTTGGTACATTGTATTTATGCAATGGTATTTCTAAGTCTATTACTTCTTTATTTTCCAAGGGATTAGATGAAACATTATGGCATCATAGGCTCGGAAATATGAGTGAGAAGGGGATGAAAATTTTTCACTCAAGGAATTCGTTGCCCGGTTTGAAGAATGTTGATTTGGACTTTTGTGAGAATTACATTTATGGAAAACAAAAGAGAGTCAGATTTCTTAGAGATGGAAATGAAAAGAAGAGCGAAAAATTAGAGCTTGTGCATATAGCTGTATGGGGACCTGCTCAGGTATCATCTCTCAGTGGCTCTCATTATTATGTTACTTTTATTGATGATGCAACTAGAAAAACTTGGATTTATTGTATTAAGAATAACTATTATGTATTTGATACTTTCAAGAAATGGAAAGCTTTGGTTGAGATTAAGACAAGAAAGAAATTGAAGTGTCTTAGATCAGACAATGGAGGTGAATATTGCAGCAAAGAGTTTGATAGGTATTGTTCAGAGCATGGAATTCGCAGAGAGAAGACAGTTGCAATGATGCCACAAGAAAATGGTGTGTTAGAAAGGATGGACAGAACAATCATGGAGTGTGCAAGGTGCATGAGATTGCATGCAGGATTACCTTTACAATTTTGGCCAGATGTTATAGATATTGTTGTTTATCTAATAAACAAAGGGCATTCAAGTTCCTTTGATGGTGGTGTCCTAGAGGAAGCATGGACGTGTAAAAAGGTAAACTACTCCTTTTTAAATCCTTTTGGTTGTGAGGCCTTTGTCCATATTAATAGGGAAAATAGAACAAAGCTTCAAGCAAAATCAAAGAAATGTACATTTATTGGATATGGTGTTAATGATTTTGGTTATCACTTATATGATTATGAAAATCACAAAATCATTAGGAGAAGAGATGTCATATTCAGTGGAAATGTCTTGTATAAGAATCAGTTGCAAGAAAAGAAACATGAAAAAGAAAACAAGGAATGCATAGTTCTCGATGAGATCACTGAAAAAGTAAAGGTGCCTGAAAATAATCATAATCAACAACCACAACAACAACAACCACCACAACAGCAACAGGCACCCCAAACACCTGAAAGTGGTGTTGGAAAATCTACCAGGATAAGTATACCCCCTGAACGAGACTCTCCTTCATTATATTACTTATTTTTTACTGATTCTGGTGAACTCGAATGTTATGAGGAAGCGATGCAGGTTGAAAGTAGGAAGAAGTGGGAGCTAGCCTTGGAAGAAGAGACAAACTCCTCAATGCATAACCAGACTTGGGACTTGCTCAGGTTGCCTATAGGAAAAACTACATTGAAGAATAAATGGGTTTACAGGCTGAAGGAAGAAGATGGAGGAAAACAAAGGTACAAAGCTAGACTTGTGGTGAAGGGGTTTGTGCAGAAGAAAGGTATTGATTTTGATGAAATATTTTCTCCTATTGTTAAAATGACATCAATCATAACTATTTTAGTCTTATAGTAGTTGAAGATTTGCATCTTGAGTAGTTAGATGTAAAGACAACCTTTCTCCATGGGGATTTGGAGAAAGAGATATATATGCAACAACCACAAGTATATGAGGTGAAAGGGAAGGATAATCTAGTGTGCAGGTTGAAGAAGAGCTTGTATGGCTTAAAATAGGCTCCAAGGTAGTGGTATCTAAAATTTGACAACTTTATGTCTGAACAAGGTTATACTAGATGTTACTCTCATCATTGTGTTTATGTGAAAAAGAAAAATGATGGCAGCTATATTATATTGTTATTATATGTGGATGACATGCTTCTTGCAGGCTCTAACATGCAGGAAATAAATGTGCTCGAAAGAAAATTGGCAAATTCATTTTCAATGAAGGATTTGGGAGATGCAAAACAAATCCTTGGTATGAGAATAACTAGAGACAGGAAAAATCACAAATTAACATTATCTCAGAATGATTACATACAAAAGGTGTTGAAAAGATTTAATATACACAATGCAGAACCAGTTATTACACCTTTTGCTAGCCATTTTAAACTTAGTAAGAAAATGTGCCCAAAGACCTAAGAAGACATGGATTATATGTCTAAAGTTCCATATGCATTAGCAGTTGGAAGCTTAATGTATGCAATGGTTTGCACAAGGCTTGATATTGCACATGCAGTGGGAGTTGTAAGCAGGTAATGAACAATCCATGAAAGGAACATTCGATAGTAGTGAAATGTGTTCTCAAATATTTGAAAGGTACCACAAATCAAGCATGATGGTTTGGTGGTTCAAACATTTCTCTACAGGCATATGTTGATGCAGATATGGTAGGTGATAGAGATAACAGGAGGAGCACTATAGGATATGTATTTACTATAGGTGCAGCAACTGTTAGTTCGGTTTCAAAAATCAAAAGTATTGTTGCACTTTCAACAATAGAAGCAGAGGATATTGCTGCTACAGAGGCTAGTAAAGAAATGATTTGGTTACAAAGGTTTATGGGTGAATTAGTTAAGAAGCATGATATGGGCATGTTACACAGTGATAGCCAAAGTGCCATTCATCTTGCAAAGAAATCATTATTTCACTATAGGACTAAACACATACAACTCAAGTACCATTTCATACAATCAGTGTTGGAAGATGGAGAGTTGAAGCTGGAAAGGATACACACTAGCCAGAATCCTGCAGATATGCTAACAAAAGTTGTAACCAGGGAGAAACTGAGAATATGCTTAGTTTCAGTTGGTCTTCAAGGATGACGATGAAAATGAGAAATGACCAGGTCCAAAGAGGAGTCATTGTCAAGCAAAGGAAGTAGCAGTGGAGTTGCTACAATCATTCTCCAAGTGGGAGATTGTTTGGTTTGGAGCATGATTATTTAGAGGTCTTTGTTTTAGCCTGATGAATACCCCAGGAAGTTTGTACACCCCTCGACGCGGGATAGTGCGGGGTGGACTAGCTCATTAGGCGGATGATCTAACGGTAGAATTTATGTTTAGTTTAGGGTTTTTTACCCTAGAAGGCAACCGCTCTCTTTGTATGAAGGCATTGTATTGAGGATGTGTAATATGTTGTGTATTCTCCGAGCGGGGAACATAGAGTTGAGACTGTGAGAGAAAAAATAGGATATTACAACAAATATGCTGTAGGTTGTGTCTCTTCATTTTGCTGGATAATAGAAAGGAAGGACTGGCTATTCAAGATGGACGTAGCCCAAACTGGGTGAACCACGTATATCTGTGTCTCTCTAGTTTTATGCATTTTTCTGTGTTTATATTTATGCAATATTCTATGTGTTCCATTGCTCTCTAATATATAATTTTCTAACAAGAGAAAATTATTTTAAAGTTGGCATTTCACAAAGGATAAATGATTTTGGTGAAAAACAAGAAAATTTCAAAGAAATAGAACTTATCTTATTTCACAATTATTATAATTATCTTCTTAATTATGACAAAATATAAAAGTGATTTTTTATTGAAAGGACAAAAGTGAATATATTTAACTTCTATTTTTCGAGGAAAAGTAACGGCAATAGTGTACAAGGGATAGAAGAGGTTATATTCTATTGGAAATCTTTCTCGAAAATCTCCCCATTCATAGGCAAAGAATCTCTCTTGTTTGATAAATCTTGCAATAGAAACATCGATGGGCTGATTTGTTCTGCAATTTGAAATGGGCCAAGCCACATTCATTGGAATTTGGTATGCTTATCTTTTGCCTCGAGTGCTTTATCCCACTTCAATATAGGGTTCGAGTTGAAAAGATCTAGGACTTATAGAATTTCCATCAAATGAATATTTGACTAACTGTTGATGATGTGCATGTATGATCTTCGCTTTATCTCTTTCTTCTTCGAGTTTGGGGATTTGTGAATGCCTTAATTGAATAGAACAGGAAGGCATTTCTTCAATAAATTGAGCCAAGGCTAGAGAAGGAGTAGCTACATTTGTAGGAAGAACAAACTCTTTCGCATAGACCAAATTAAAAGGAGAAGTTCTATTGAATCCTGCTATGTTATTTGATCTTCCCATGGAGCAAATGTTAAATATTTATGCCATTTCTCTAACTCTAATCAATAGTTCATTTGATTATCCTTATGAGATTTTTATTCGTTGATTCAGCTAAACCATTTCCCTTAGGATAATAATTAGCAAAATATTTAATATTGAAACCTCTTTTAAGAGAAAATTTTGTCATATCATTGTCTGTGAAATAGGATGCATTATCAAACATCAAAGTAGTTGGTAGGCCAAATCTTGTAATAATAAATTGATTGATAAAGTGAACGGTATTTTTAGAATTGGCTACCTTGAGTGGAATTTCTTCCACCCACTTAGTGAAGTAATCAATTGTTGTAAGGATATATCTATGCTTCTATGAAGAGTGAGGAATGATCTCACCTATTATGTCTAGTCCCCATTGCTCAAATAGTTTTTCAATGTTGATCGAATGTAATGGTGATGCAGGTTTACTTTGTCTTCACGAAGCTATTTGACAAATTTTGCACTTCCTTAAATATTCGTGTGCATCTTTGAATAAAGTTGACCAATAATAGTCAGCATGCTAGATTTTATTCGTTGTTGTGTGACCTCTGAAATGTCCATGAGCTAGTCCATCATGGAGTTCCCGCAAAACCTTTTCTGCCTCATATTTGGTAAGGCACCTAAGTATAACATAATCATAATTTTTCCTAAACAAAACATCATTAATGATTTCATATTTCTTAGCTTTTAATCTCAAATCCCTTTTCCTTTTGTAACTGAGCTACATAGGAGCGTGTCCATTTTTCAAATATAAGATGATATCATCATATTTGGATTCAATATCGTTGAGGCTTAGCTCACATATTCGTATACCATCACCTAAATCTTCTGGTGCTTGTAGGTTGGATTCTCTAGTTAACATTCCGAAAAAACCTTGACCTCTAACAATTTTAGCTGGTATAATCTCAATGTCATATTCTTGTGGCAATGTTGCCCAATTTTCTCTTTTCTCACCTAATTCTCTTTTCAGTAGTAAATTTCTCACTAATTAGAATGGAATTGTTAATTTGTTATGAGTTTTAAGAAGGAAATATCTAAAATGTTTTATTAATTTGAAGAAAGAAAAAGCTTCTTTTTAACATCTGAATAATTCAATGCAACACACTACAAATTAGAGCTCAAGAAAGAAATTGGTGCTTCAGCTTTCTCATCATTGACCTAAGTAAAAATAGCTGCATATGATGTTTCAGAAGAAAAAATATATAAAATAAAATGATTAGAAAAAATTGGAGTTGCTAAAGAGGGAGCATTTATAATCGCTTGTTTGATAAGATTGAAAGCTTCAAGTCTAGTAGGGCCCCATTTAAAAACATAGTTTTTCTTGATAATAGAATGGAGGGGTAAAACAATTCATGAAAAATTAGTGACAAATATTTTAACGAAATTTGTCTGACCTAGGAGAGATTGCATGGATTTTTTGTTATGAGGCAGAGAGATTTCATAAATTTCTCTTATCTTATCATGATCTATGTGAATTCCATCTTTAGATACAATAAATCCAAGAATTTTACCTTCACTTAAATCAAAGAAATATTTGTTTGGATCTAGGGAAATTCCATATCTATGACAACATTCAAATATTTCTTTTAATTCCTTTAAATGATTACTACACTTTTTTGAATACATAGTTATATCATCTAAACAAATTACCATTGTTTTATTCACCAAACCTTTGAAAGCTATATCCATGTCTCTTTGAAATGTTGCACCAACATTGATTAATCCAACTGGAATATTTTGGTATGTCTATGCTCCCCATTCCATTCTAAATGTGGTCTTTAGATGATCATGTGGATGTACGAGAATTTGATTATAGCTTGAAAATCCATCCATAAAAGACATTATTTTTGAGCCTGCAACTGGCTGCAATATGTGTTCCATACGAGGCAATGAAAGGTTGTCCTTTTGACAAGCTTTGTTGTGATTGGGAAAATCTATACAAATTCTAGTATCACCATTATTTTTCTTGGCGGGTACTAGGTTAGAAACCAACCTTGAATGTCTAACAGGGAAAATTATTTTGGCTTTGAGAAGTTTATTCACTTCAAATTTTATTTGATTTTCAAAGTTTGGATGAATCTTTATCAAATTCTGTTGTATAGGCTTTCCATTGGATACCATAGGAATGGTATGTTGAATTATGGAAGTATCGTATGTCTTAAGATCTTTATAATTTGATCCAAAAATAGTTTTATATCTCTTCAATAAATGAGTAAAGGTTAATCCCTTATTGGGTGTAAGACCAAGACCTACATGAATATTTTGAGGCTTAAGGTTAGTTCTAAGATTAACTAACTCAAACATCAAGGTTTAACTTTGAAGCTTTGAGTTAGTTGGTTTCTTGAATTAGTCCTTAAGATCATACAGATACTCTAGCTTAAGTACAGATTTAGGTATGGGATTTACGTGTGTTTCTTTCTTAATATGGCTATCATGTTGGTCTTCATCTATTATCTAGTCATCACAACAACCTTTAGATGTTAGAAAATTTATGATATCTAGATCATTATTAAAAACCAACCAATCAGTGATGTTATCGGGAATAGAAGGTCTAAAAATTAATTCTCTAAAGAATTGATCAAGAATATAATCTCCTAATGTTATGAGCTTGGATGCAACATTAGCCAAAAGATTGACACTTTCATTTTTAAGTCTTGGGATTGGGGAAATGTTCCATACTAAGAAATGAGAGGTGAGGCCCTGGACTAATAATTTATAATGTTTCAGACGTCTAGAAAGATAGTGAATTGTATTCCTCACCTATTTGATTACAATTTCCGAATCTCCAAATACATGAAGATATTTAATATCAAGGCCAATGGATTTATACAACCCTTTCACTAATTCTTCATACTCGAAAGTATTATTTGTGCATTCAAATTCAATTATGCATGCCAGAATATTTTTTCTCCTTCAAGGCTAAGCAATATGCAACCTGCGCTAGCTCCTTCATTAGATTCATATCCATCAAAAAATAATTTCCAAAATAAATAATTGACTACAGGTTTATCTACAAAATTTATACATTTAGAAGAATTCATTTGAGAACAATTTTTGATTTGTGATGTGATAGAATTTTCCAAAAAAGGTGATGTATGGGCATTAAAATTGCCTAAAAATGATTCAACTAAATAATTTCCAATGATATTACTACTGTATGTGACATGCTGATTTTCTCCTTCCCGTTCTACAACGATATACTTTAAATGTTTCTCATGGTTGAACTTTATTTGATTTGACTTACCATTATAAGGAATCCAAATAATGGGACCAATCTATTGTTAAATAACCATGAATTTATTCAGACCAATCTCTACTAAGGATCAAGCGGTAGAATTCGGGGATGTCAGCCACAAGAATGTCAATCACTTAACACACTTTTGGGTTTGATGAGAGTCTAATGGTAACCTGATTGATTTCTCCTATGAATTTGACTTGAGATTGGTCTAACTGTACAATGTGAATAATATATTTCTAGGGTTCGACATTCAATTTTCCACAAACAAACTTTGGTAAAATGTCCGATGAGGCTACAAAGTCTAATAAACAATTGTACAAATTCTTATTGAAGACTTCAAAGGTCTGAAGAAAAGGATGTGTATGGGATTTAGTTCTACTACCTATTAAAGAAACATTAGTTGAAATCACTTTGTATAATGAAGTACTTGGAGGCCTACCCATTTCTTGAGCAGCATGAGAAATTATAGTAGCAGGAAGAGGAAAAGTGGGGACTGCTATTAATTCTTTGAGCAATAGCTTATGTTGATGTCTTAGCTTGATAAGCTCATGGAAAATGATATTATCTCTACTCTTTTTCATGTCTTTGATGATGTTTTATTCCATCTCATCAGATACTAGCAAGGTTTTAGCTGAAGGTGAAGAATTGGATTGATGATGAATTGATTGGCTGGATTTGGGGGAAGATTTCTTACCTGTTAATTTATCTTTGAGAGCAGGAGTTGATGATTTCATTTTTTTATTTTTTTGTGGAAAATCAATAGTGTTGTTGCATCTGGTAGCGACAGATAATTCTTCTTTTGATTCTTCATTCTTTGATACAGGAAGAATAAAATCCCACATTCATTGTACTTCATGTATTTCTTCATCATCGGTTTGTTCTTTGGTTGTTGATACTTCTTCTTCCTCCAAATATGACTTAGCATTTGATATTGTATTTGGAGGTTTAGGATCAGAGGGGCAATTTCTTTTGTGATTTCTAAAAGATTTCCTAGAACAAGTCTTAACTACATGCTTTTTAATGTCGATCATTTCGTTAGACATGGTTTTAAGTAACTTTTGCAAACCTTCAACATCAAAAGGATCTTTAGGTGCTTTCTTCTTAGATTTGTCCTTGAAAGTGACCTTCGTGGATTTTCTTTCTTCTAATGCATTCTTCTTTTCTAAAGCTAAAATTTGTTTTTTCAAAGCTATGGCTTCTTTCATGTTTTCTACCCAAGTTGGTTTGGTAGATTTGTCTACAAAAATAGTTTCATTCAAGGGAAGAGCAGAAATGTACCATTCATTTTGAAGTTTAGTGCTTGGCTTAGATGTTGCTGGAATTTTATTTAATAATTTGTTAAATTAGGAATTCATGTCCTTAATCGGCTCTTTAGATTCTACCTTTAGGTTGGAGATATCTTTAAGAAGATAGTAGTTTTTGAATGGTCATCTACAAACTTGTTTAGGAACTATTACTAAAATGCATTCCAACTATCGATAGAACTAGATGTTAATGAAAAGTACTAGGATCTTGCTGATTATTGAAAAGTATAAGGGAATAATCGTAACACTATGTCTTCTAAGTTATTTATGTGTTCTTCGGCAATAAGACCATCATCGGGATTGAATTTTGGCAACCATTTCAATGGATGGGAAGATAATGGATGCAATGGCCCTGCCATTTGAACAGATCCTAGATTTTTCCATGGTGTTTGAGCCATTATGGGTATTTGTGTAGAAGAAGATATCCCAGTAGTTGAAGGTGACTCCGTAGAGGAAGATTTTGCTCCTATACCTGTGTAGATGACAATCTAAGATGGTGAGGTGGATGATTGAGTTTTTCACAAAGATGATGAAATGAATGAGGGTATTTCTAGTAATGATGAAAGAATCTCACTATGAGTTTTAGGGTCTAATTTCTTAGTTTTCCTTCAAGGAGGCACAAGAGATTCAAATGGAGGAATTCCAAATTTTTCACTCTGTGCTCTAGTTAATCTTAGAGACGAAGGAAAATGAGAAGTAACATTGGCTTGACATAATTTAGATTCTTCTTGAGATAGAGAAATCCCTTGTAATTTCTTATTAAACACTGAACTCTAGGAGTTTCTACAAAAGAAGTTCGATCTAATTTCCTTGGAGAAACATTAGTGGATTACAAAGGTTTCTTGACAACTTCTCATTTAGGATTTGGGGATTTGGAACCGAAAGGTCAGAGGTGATGGTGAGGCAGTTTTACTCTTAGAATGACTCTCTAATTTAGATTTTATTTTCATTCACAGTGAGGCCCCCCTTCTAGCACTAGAATATTTCAACCTTGAAATTCATTGTGACAGCATGGGGGATGACCACCCAGTCCAGACCTTAAAAGTAGCTCCTTTTCCATTTGGTTTAGTGGCTCCAACTAGGGATAATGGGACTAGTTTCCTAGAGAGGATTGATTTGATAATGTTGTTGGGATGATATACGATATAACGGAGAATGATTCAACTAGGTATAATCTAATCTAAATAATAAACAGATGCATATATCTTAATCTAACATTTTCCGACTAGAAATATACCCAAGAATGAACTAAAATATGTAATCTACAGATATTTCTCAAAGAAATTGGTAATAAAGATCATTAAATTGCCAAAATAAATGAAATTGTTCAAGATAATTGTTTTTGATAAATAGTTAGACAAAACAATTGAGAAATCTATATGGCATATCATAATTGTTTATGTATTTGATAAATAATTAGAGTTGAAACATCATACAAAAGCGCAATAATGTAGAAGTATAACTCATATTTTCATACATAAGACAATCAAAGAAAGAGTATTTCTAATGTAAAAATAAAACGCAATCATAGGATAAAGGTAACATATATGAAAGGTCAAGATCATGGGCTCAACAACATTGATCTAATTTCCAATCAAATACACTCTGAGAATACATAAGTGTAATTTCAGTAGAGCATGCTCTATATTCAAAGAAAAATAGATCCTATTCCAATAATTTCATCAAAACTTTCCCAAAAATACAGAAGCATAATGTCTGAAAAAGTGTTTTTGATAAACTTTTGGACCCCTCTCTAAACGCATGAGAGGGATTTAAATACTACAATATATGCCTCAAACACAGATCATTATAAAGAAGGATGAGGAGGTTTCAAAAAATCTTCCTTAGAGTAAGCAAAAATAAAGCTAAAAATAGAATTAATCTAATGACAAGCTTCTTTTCAACTTAAACTATCTCAGTCGGCTAACATGATCATTGAGATTGCAAATGTTGATCATTGGTTTGAGTTTAGGTGGTTGGCCGATTATGGGTTTTAGCTATCCCGCAAATATGGAATCTAATAGAGATAGCACCATTTTTTGTGAAGAGGTAGTTAGAAATCGGAGAGTCATCCACTAGCTATGTTTTTTTACCAAATACTACCAGTATGTCTCTGAATCTAGTTTTCTCAGTAGTTTAATTGCTTCCTCCTTGATCTGAGTTGTTTGTTTCCACTGTTGTTCCAGTTGTTTGTTATCTGGGAGAGAAACTGGTATGCACTCTTTGATAAGGTTTACATTGTAAAGGTTTTCATTAACAACTTCAATTATACTACTTAATGCACCTGTTGTTGTCATTATCACCATTCCTGCCTGACTTAACCATGTACCCCAATTTGTAAGTAGAATGTCTTTATGGGATTTTCTATTTTTGGTAGATGAACCTTTCTTTCCTCATCAAAATCCTGCCAAGTAATAAATTCATAAATCATTTTATGGATTTCTTCATATTCAAACATCATATCAACACTTGGTTTGCCACTTTATCACTTGTCTCACAGTAAGGATTCATTTGTGAGATTTTCTAGCAGAACTTCTCTTCTTGTTGTATTAATAGGGCATTTAGCTTGATTTCTTCAATCATGAACTCGTATGTTTGAGGGTTATCTTTAAAAATATCCACCATGCCCTGGATTTGGTGAATATCTAAGTACTTTTATGATATGATTTCCTGGTGTTGTAGCCTCATTTGCTTGAATTCCCTCTAATGTTGAGCTACATATTGTTCTACTTTCTGATTGGTTTTCCCTTGTTCTAATTTTTGTTCAATAAGAAGAATTATATGTTCTTTTTCTTTTAGTTGTAATTGAAATTATGTTACTTTATCAATAGTTGGTGTGACATGGGCTCCTGTGAACTATGACAACTTCACAAGAATTCCTGATTGATCAACAAGAGTGTCTTTTCATACAACATCCATTGATTCATTCTCTAGATTTCTAATAGTCATGGTGTCTAATTTCCTCCTCCTTCATTGTATTTCAACTACAACCTTATGAGTAGGATGGAAAAATATATCTAATGGAGGTATCTCTTCAATTCTCAATAGAATTTTAGATGCGGGAAAAGTTGGAATAACATAAATATCTTGAGTTATTGTAGCCCCTTTCTCTATTGCCTCTATATTTTCTTTATGTTGAGTTTGTTTTAGGGTCAGAAATTCCGATGCTCCCTCAATATTTGTGCTTATTTGGAGCTTCTTATTGAATTTCTCCCATTCCTTGTCTAGGTCAATGACTCAAATCCTCCCTGTTTAAGCTGAAGTGGAACTAGCCTCTGCCTATTTCTTGGCCAAGGCCTGTTTGGTCATTTCCTTAGTATGTCCTTTTGTATCTTTCTCAGAATATTTATTAGGACTCCTTTCTCCATTCTAAGATTGTTGTTCTAACAGTTTTAACTCATGAGTTTATTTCTATTGTGTTTCCTCATCATAATTTTCATTTGAACTTCCCTCCAAGCTTACTCTAGGAGTCGGTTCTCTTATTGCTTCAATTTGTAAAATGTCTAATGGGACCTTTAACAATATTTTATTCCTATATACATGAAAGGAATTAATATCATTTGGGCTTAATTGTAATGATGCTAAATGTAGGACATGTGCAAATGTTTCAGCTCCTTGAAAGAGGCCATCAAAGGGATCCTATTGATGAGTAAACTGTTTGACCTTAAACATAGTGGTAATGTCTTTAGCAACTTGATTTGCATCATACTGTCGCCATAGAGATGTGGCTAATTTTAGAGACATAATAATCACTACTTCTTTTATTGTGTGACCATACTCATGTAGTGCGAAAGCACCACATTATAATGGGAAGGCTAGCGAAATGGCTTTCTTTTGTTCCCTCAAGGCTTTTGTTAAACCCTCCCCTACTGTTTGGTAAGCTATCTCTCTGGCCAATAGATTATCTGGAATGTAATATGGGAGGACAGGTGGAGCATAAATGCTTCCAAAAACTCTGATGTAAGTGAATGTTTCTTCATCGAACCATCTTCTGACTATAAAGATGTCTATCTTCACTTCTTCAGAAAGCCTGGGGGTTGTTTTATAAAAAATGGTTCTATAAATAGGCAGCATAATACCCTGGAAGATTTTGTAAAAATGGGCGTTGAAATGGGATTCCCACAAGATTTTATGGTATACATGCATGGGGAGAGGGTTCTATACATTCCACTTCTAGCCCATGTTCAGAAATTAAGAACAAATACAAATGGCATCCATTACATAAGCACTCATATAAAAATTAGGAATATATTTGAGTAAATATTTCTCTTTTTCCTATATTCTGTAATAGGTATACCTAAATTGTCAGATAAAATATGCCTCCAGTTCATAATCATCGCATTAACCACTGCATCAATTAATGGAAGCCACTGTATGGAAAACTCGATACTATTAGCTTTACCAAATGACCTAAAAATCATTGCAGTTGCGAAATTATGTGGGGCCGAGATGGATGCAATTTGATACATAGGGGATTTCTCCTGTTTGAATTTTCCTGAGCCTAACATCCACGTCAGTGTAACATCCAATGGGTCATCGTTTTCTTTGGAGAACTGCTCTAGGAAATCTTTTTCATAGATATTTTGAGGGTCTTATAGATGGTATATCTAGCACAAGTTGTCTGGTGTCAAAGACCCTATGACCTCATATCCCCCATCAATAAAAATTTTGCCTGAGATATTCACATTATAAATCAACCATTTTACCATATCTGTGTATGCTAATATATTAGGTCTTGAGGCTCTCTTATGTAAAAATGAACATGTTGCCTCGCTAGGAAGCGTCAGATGATTCTTCGACATCAATTGTTGCCTTTGTTTCTTGTGGCTTGGGTTTCTCTTCTTCCAGTAGGTTATACATAGTTTCCCATGATGTGGTTCCTCTATCTTTGTTGCAGGTGGTATCAAAGAAGAGTGGTGTCATGTATGATTTCTTAGACGCAGTAGCTTTTCCCTTTGTCGCCATCTTTCCAAAGATTGTTGGCTTTGGGGGTTCCTTGAAATTGAGCAATGGATATTATCGGATAAAAACACAGAGCAAAAATGACAATGATGCAATGAATTCTGAAAGGTGACAAGGTTTTATTTGAAAATGCTGATGAAAGATATCAAATCACATCGAGTCGTTTAAACATAAGTTCGATTAAAAATTGTTAAATATGGACTAATATCTTTTATTATGGCCTTTATTACTCATTTAAGCCTTTGCATTGCAAATATATAAGGAAATATGTTAGGCTGAGGAATTTGAAGCGCATGATGCTAATTATGCGATTGCAATAAATATTATCGCAATGTCACAAATTACAACATCACACTCTCGGTTATGTGTTAGATCAAAGTTATTTAGAATTTTACGAAATGCAATGTGAGTGGTGTACCTTTTATCATTTTAAGCACATTTTTCTTGAATGAATACTTATTTCATAAAGTAACCTTTTACTATGTGTCAGACTTAACCAAATTTATAACAATTATTGCATACTCACATCATGTCTGGGTCATACCACATTTGACAACCTTTCGTAATTCACAATATTGGTCTTTGTGTAAGAATCATGATGCGATCAGTGTTTGGCTTGTTATGTCGCAAGATCACAAATTGTGATTCTAAGAGTTTTTCTTGTTTGATGATTTTGTAAATTCCACTATGCGATTGCGATAGGTACTTTACTTTGAAGCCTTAATTTTAATGAGAAGTTTAATGATACGATAAGTATATTATGGTGGTCCCTCTTATCTCAATTTGAAGATCCTGACTTTTAATTAACCTTTGACATAGATGATCCAACGATATGCGATAAAGCGAGAATAGCTAGTTACAAAGGGAATTTGTCTTGATACCTTATATTTATTTAGAAATTTATTTCTAATAATTCAAAAAGGAAGCACCCCATTTATCAATATAATATTAGCTCTTAAATTAATAAATGGGGGTGGGGGATTGTTGAATAGTACAACAACATGGTACATGTGGTCTTGGTATTGTTATCACCATGGTGTAGGTTCCCTTGTTATTGGTATTACCATGGTACAAGTGCCCTTGGTCTTGGCATGACCATGGTATTTTCCAGTGGCTTTAGTTTGTTGATCGTTGAGGATAATATGGCATATACTAGTGTGAGAGTATGGAGTTGTGGGATTGATGGAATGAGCTTATGGATGGAGTGAGAGAGTGTATAGTTCCTTGTGTAGATAATTGTACATTTGTAGATGACTTCAGTATGTGCATATCATATTTTATTTTCAGATCATAGAGGTTGTTGGGTTGCTCATGTTAAGAATATTTGAGATCTTGATCTGAAAATGCTTGAAATGTGGGTTGCATGAAGGTGTTAAAGGTGCTAAGGCTACAAAGTAGACAATGTGTAGAGAAGGTGGGGGGATTTTAGTTGGCAAATTAGAATAGGAAACATATTTCTCTAGTGTCCAATAGTGTTGGGCAAGGCTTGCTGGTCATGGTGGCTTCTAGAAAATGGGTGCTTGTAGAGTCATGAGATAATATTATTTCTATTTAGTGTTTCTAGTAGACTGTCATAGTGGTCAAGTGTCCTATCTAGAGTGTGTTATATCTTCCATGTAAAATCCTTTCAACATTTAATAAGGGATTTGAGGAGTTGCAACAATGTGTGATATGTTTCCGTGGAGGAGGATTTTTACCAAAACACTTGCATCCTCCTATGTGAATGTTTTTATACTATTCATGGTTCTTGTACATGTTGATTTTATGTTTGCTTCATATGCTAGTGAATGGGTTACTGATTCTTGGTTGTTTTTGATCAAATAAATTATAAAGCTAATAAACCATTTCACTATTGATTCACCCCATGCTCTTAGTAGTGAGTTTGTTTCCAAATATTAGTATCAAAGTAAGGTTCACTCCTTGAAGCTTGATCGCCTGAGAGTCGATCGCGGAACATGGAAAATAATAAGAGGAAGGGCTATTAGAAAGGAAAGATCATAAAATAAGGGTGAAATATTTTAAATTCAGAAGAACCCCTCTTCTTACTAGTAAAGAATGATGAAGGTAAATGTAGTGATCGTATCATATTTTGTTGTACATTTCCCTATAGTGATAATTAGTTTCTTGAGATTGATGATATAGAAGAAGATAACCAATCAATTCATTATTATTTTTTGGACATAAGTGGAGGTAACATATTTGTGGAAAATTCAGAATATGAAAATGAACACCCATGCAACAAAATTATCTTAGAAGTTGAGATTAAAAGACTCGTAGTAGAAAATAAAAACCAACAGAAGTTATTGCAAATACTCGATGAGGAGTGTACTTACAAGGAAGAAATTTATGATCTCAGCAGTTATTTGTAGAAGGCAAGGAAGCCTAAAGAGGAAATTAGTAGTTAGCTTAAGGATCATATTAGTAATTGCAAGAAACTTGAATAAGAATTAGAAGAGAGCAGATCATACCTAAAAATAGAAAATAAGGCAAGATTTGAAGAGCCTTGAGAAGAATTTTGGAGAAGCACTAAAGAAAGACATCATCAAGACCAAAAGTCAAATATTGTGAAAACAGGGTATGAGGAATATCATATGTTTTAAGTGTCAGGAATTTGGTCACACTTAAACTAATTGTGGAATCAAAATGACAAGATTTTCCCAACAGAAGAAGCAGTTGGATGAGAAGAATTCTCAAACATTCAATCAAGGAAAAGTAGCCCCATTAGTATGTAGGTACAAAAATTTCTCTAATGGGTACCATGATTTATGTAATGGTTTCATACAAAAATTTGATGACTATTGGGTTCATGGCACAAGAAGTAGAAAGCAGACCAACCAATAATTTGATCCCTTTCAACTCCTTGGAAAGATTAGATGTTATCTCTATGATAATTTAATCCATATGGCCAAACACTGTAATATTTCCATAACTATCTTTGAGTCTAAATGGAAGAAAAATATTATGTCGCAAATACTTCCAGTATGCATCAAAACATCCCGAAAGTAAAACTCAAAAGAATCTCAAAAAGAAGGGAGAAGCCAAAAGAAAAATTTGATACTAAGAAAGTTTTAAATAAAATGGAACAATCAATGGACTCATAAAGGAACTGAGGCTAACCCAGTGTAGTGGTGGCATAAATGAGAAAATGTACAATTTAAGAGGACCTCCTTCAAGAAAATGTTTCTTTGGCATTTGGTCAATATTCACAATGACTTGATAGATTGTTATGCAAAGATATCTCATTTGAAAGAAAGGTAAATGGACCTAGATTGAAAAATTCAAATTGTTGTTTTATCACCATCTATTAGATGGTGTAATTATTCTCATACTTATCTTTCGAAAAGTTGAATGGTGTTCTACACCTTAGCCATTTGGATTTTACCACGGTATATCTTAACATAAGACATACAATCATGAAAAAGCAATGTTACTGCTATATATGGATCAAAAACCATGTGATAATGTTTTGGTCACATACTAATGTCAAGGAATTGATTGTCAAGAAAAACAGTTTCTATGATACTACTTTCATGTGGAGTTGTTGATAAGAGATTACTGGTCTAATTATCGGTGTTGTAAACTCAATTATGTTACTACTTTTTGTGATGCATATGTGTTTTTTCTATTATGATTAGATAATTTATGTTGTTGATGGTCATAGATGCTCGAAAATATTGCTACATAGATGGAGTTGTTGTTTGCATTTGTTGTTCTTGTTCTTGTTTGTTGGTGATTTGTTTTGTTTCCATGACAAGGAAAATGTGATTTTTGCTTTAGGAAAGATGTTATGGTCATCCTTGTTTTTATATATGTGTTGATGCATAATAATTGATGATGATGTTACTACTCATGCTAAACTATTTTTAATACTCATGATATATTTTTGTTCTTGAGAGTTGTTGATTAGTTTTGTTATTGTTGGGAAACATCATATTTGTTGTTTTCTCTTCACGTGAGAGTTCATTGTGTTGTTGTTGCTTCAAGAGAGAGTCAGTTATGTTTGTTGTTTCTTATTTTCATGCTTATAGTTCGTATCCAACTAGTGTGCAATTGAAGCTATTATGATCATAGTAGAATGTTTGATGAGTTTATCCATTTTCCATTGATGTCAGACAGGGAGACATGGTATCTAAATCAGTTTTTCACAAGTTGTTTTGATGCTTCATATGGGGTTTCCATAAATTCCAAATTGTGAGATTATTAGCATTGATGTTGAGATGATGGTTGGGATTGATGCCAACAAGGTAGTTGTGGTGAGTTGATTGTTGGCATTGATGTTAACGGGTAGCATGAGTTGCAAATATTTGATTGATGCAAGTGTTTGATGATTGGTTGCATAATGTATGGTTTCTATGGAAAATGTTTGTGTTGTAGGTGGTGACTTGGATATCAACAAATCAGTGTGTTTGGCTTATTTCATATGCTATGGTGTTTGTTGTTTGGTTTCTTAAGTATAAACCATTATTTTGACATTTGTACATGTGCCCTTGATTTTGGCATTACCATGGTATTTATATGTGTGTCGAGAGGGACGACAAATGGTATTGGTATTACCTTGGTACAAGTGGTCTTGGTATTGGTATTATAATGGTATTTATATTACCATGGTACAAGTTCCCTTAGTATTGGCATAACTATGGTATTTTCCCATGGTATTGGCTAGGATATTGTTGAGGATAATTTGGCATATACTTGTGTGAGAGTATTGAGTTGTGGGATTGATGGAGTAATATTATGGATGGAGTGAGTGAGTACTTATAGTACCTTGCAGGATAATTATACATTTGTACTTGAGTTTAGTTTGTGCATATCATATTTTATTTTTATATCAGACAAGTTGTTAGGTTCCTCATATTGAGCAAATTTGAGAGCCCAGTTTGAAATTACATCAATTGTGGTTCACATGGAGGTGTTGAAGCCTTTCTAGCTTCATAGAAGATAGTGCATAGAGAAGGTGGGGGCCTTCTGCCTAGAAAATTTTCACAAGCAAGTTTCTATATATTCCATTAGTGGTGGGTGAGGTTCAAGCTCGTGGTGGCTTCTAGCAAATGGGTGTTCATAAAATCATGAGAGAAGAGTCTTTCTATATTGTGCTTCTAGAGGAACATCATATTATTCAAGTCTTCTAGCTAGTGGGTGCTATATCTTCCATGTAAAAATGTGTTTGACACTTAATAGAAGATATGAGAAACAACATTAGTGGATGTTCTTTTTCCTTGGAGGGGGTTCTCCACAAAAAACATGTGTGTCCTCTTATGTGCATGTTTTGATATTTTTCATGGTGATTTTACACGTTGATGTTAAGCAAGTTTTATATGTTAGTTGTTGGGCTACTAATTGTTAGTTGTTTTGATAAAAAAATTAAAAATATAGTAAAATATTTCACTATTGGTTCACTCCCCCCTTAGTAGTGAGCTCATTTCCAACATTTTTACCACCCTCAGAACCACATGAAAGACTCTTCTTGGGTACACTATCCTCTCCACCATATATGACCCTACTTTATTCCCATTATCAAGGGTTGGGGCTGAATTACTCTCATTCTTATGATTAGTTAAAATTTTAAATATATTTTCTTAATCTCTCAATAATCATTCATTGTCAAACCTCAATTTAGCCACTTCCATTCTTAATTACTGCCTTGTTTCAAATAACATGGGAGACCCATACCAGGGTTCTTCACCTAAATGCATCAACATTATTGAATTAGGTCATCAAGAGGGTGTAGAACTTGGTCCTATAGGTAGAGAAATCAAATCACCAAACTCCTCTCTCTTCACTTATATGAAACATAAAACATAATCTTTTTACTTTTAGGCTTATTTATGAACATGCCATAATGTTGTAACCGTGGCTCAGATACCAATTGTAACATCCCATAATAATTTACTGAAGTAAAGGATGTAATAAATTTTCTTTTGATTAATTTAATGCATACAATTTCATATGCCAAAGGTTAATATATATATGTGTGTGTGTGTGTGTGTGTTGATGGTGCTAGACATGCCAACATGTAAGGGGATATCCGTAGTAAGAAGTCCCAATTAGACCACAAACCATTTGGTGTAGGTGTCCCAAGATCAGGTAATACAATAATTCATTGATAGTGATTTCGTACAGAGGCAAGTAGGATGTCTCTGTTGGTAGCAACGGTGTGATAGCTATATCAGGCCAAGGAAGGTGTATGAGAGGCTCAAACAAATGGTGGTTGGGATGAGTGCACTCCTTGGAAACCCACAATAGCACAGAGTTAAGAAGGGAACACACAAGCAAAGATGCATCATAACATGGAAGGAAAGTTAGCTAGCAATCCAAAGTGATGGTTAAACCAACAACACATTTCAGAAAGATTCATACATACATACACAAAAATGTCCATACATGGATGTCTAAGAAAAAAATACATTTATCATTTATAGTAAACCAAATAGCATAAAATACATTACAACATATGCATGAAATGTGTTGGCTTTGTTATAATAATAAGTTTAGGTTCCAGTGATACAATATATCCATGTCTAACCACTAGTTCCGATAGTGGAATTTTATAGCCACAATTTCCTACTCCTCCAAAGTGATATACTAGCTCTACTGTTGGGTTGTCTTATATTCTTTCCACAACTAGTCCACGTAGTTAACCGGGGTGTTAGATGGGAGGCGGAGACCTCGTTCATTGCCCTAAATTTGTAGCGTGTGGGGGGGGGGGTCACAGGGAGTTTGAGGTGTCCCAGTAACCCCACTCTCTGGTTTTGGCCCCTATGTTAGGTTGGGAAGACCCAACTATGGTTTTGTGCATGATTTTCACACATGTTTTTTGGATGCGATGGTTTTCAGTCCATGGTATTGGACACGATGGTCTTTGGTCCATGTTATTGGATGCTTCGACATGTATAAATATGTATTCTAACATTGAAAGGAACATAATGAAAAATCAGGCTGGTAGTCCCAATGTTAGTATCTAGAGGAAGTTCTTTGTGTATATGTGTTCTATGTATTATGCTCTTGCATTGTTCATTTTTTGTGTTTTAGAATTCATATGCAGGTAATTTTGTATAGGGTTGAAACCTGCATTTGGTGTCAGAGCTGTTTTGGCTTCAAGGGGACACCTTTGTTACTGAGGGGTTTCACTCAGGCCTGTGGTAGACTCTATTCAATGGAAGATCTGCGAGATCAGTTTTGGTGGTGAAAGAAGATGACGAGTAGCAGAAAGATAGAGATCGAGAAATTTAATGGTCAGAGTTTTGATTTGTGGAAACTCAAGATGGAGGATCTGTTGGTGGACAAATATCAGTTGATTGTGATAGATCTAGGTACTAAACTAACGGGAGTGTTTGATGAAAAATGGAAGAAGTTGGATCGGAAGGCAAAAAGCACAATACGATTGTGTGTTTCAGATTTAGTATTGCTGAAAGTATCAAGGGAAGCTACGACCAAGGCTTTGTGGGACGAGTTAGGAACTTTGTACCAATCTAAGTCTCTGGTGAATAAATTGTTCTCGAGGAAAAATCTATATAACTTGAGGATGAAAGATGGAGACTCGGTGACAGAGCATCTAAAAGCAATTAATACTGTGGTAAGTTAGTTAGCATATGTTAATATTAAAATTTCAAATGAAGATAAGTGCATTAGTTTGTTGCGTTCTCTACCAGATTTGTGGGATAGTCTAGTTATTGCAATAGGTAGCAATACAATTTCCTTGTAGTTTGATGAAATAATCTCAGCCTCTGTTGACGGAGTAGATGAGATGGAAAAATATGGAGAGCCAAAATGGTGATGCCTTGTCTATACGAGGACAACACTAGAATTGAAACAAAAATAAGTCATCGAGTGGGAGATCTAAATCTAGAGGGAGATCTAAATCTTTAGGAAAACCTGTAAAGGTGGTGTGCTGGAAATGTGGAAGGGAAGGGTGCTTCAAAAGGGACTATAAATATAAAGCTCCTGGTAAAGAAAAAGGATCTGATGATTCTCCTTTTGCAGAGGTGAAAACCACTTCAGATGAAGGTGTGGATGTGTACCTGGCTTCTTCAAGTACACATATAGATCATGAGGCATGGTTGATTGACACAGGTGCATACTTTCACTTCACTCCCCATAGAAAGTCGTTTTGTGAGTATGGGAAATATGATGGTGGTGATGTCTTCTTGGGGGATGATAGGAAGGCTAGAATCATTGGTCATGGAAAAGTAAAGTTGAAGCTACAAGGTGGAAGGGTTAGAACACTTTCGGGTGTTTTGAATATTCATGCATTGGCCAAAAACTTCATTTATGTAAGCAAGTTGGATGATGCAGGTGTAAAGATAGTGTTAGGGAAGGATACCTACAAATTGGTTTAGGGAGAACTGGTATTGATGCAAGGAGTTCAAATTGGAACTCTATACAAGCTGCAAGGTAGCATTGTTGTTGATGGGTGAAATAGTTCTGTGGTTCCTGAAATTGGAGCTGAAAATCTACTGTTCTCTAGAGAGAAGACCATGTTGTGACATCAAAGGCATGGAAATATTGGAGAGAAGGGCCTTCAAATACTTCATGGTAAACGTATGGTAGAAGGTATGAGTAATAGCTCTTTAGATTTTGATTTTTGTGAAAATTGTATATATGGGAAGCAGAATCATGTTAGTTTCCGCTTTGGTGGTAAGAGGGTGAAATAGATATTAGAGCTTGTGTGCAGTGATGTGTTTGGACATGTGAAGGTTCCACCATTGGGTAAGTCTCTGTACTATGTATCATTTATAGATGACTTCTCAAGAAATACATGGATATATTTCCTTAAGAAGAAAACTGAATTCTTTGACAAGTTTAAAGAATTCAAAATCTGTTGGTCATCATTGAACATGCACAAGTTAGTTATCCTGTTTGGTACTACAGGTTTATACATAATTTCAATATAAAAACCATCTATAAGAGGTGTGAACCTAGCTGTAGCATTAGTTACAGTATCAACGACAATGTTGTTAAACCTAGTAATACACATGATATTGAAAGCTTTAAAATAATGTATGACACACCATACCTCTTGCTAGTAGTTCTTTAGATGCGGGGACAAACAATGGATGTTATTACGTACCTATACCGTAATGATTTTTGTATCCACATTGACTTTCAAGAAGTCTGCTTTTAAGTCGATAGCCTTTTTTAGGCCGAGCACCAATGCCTCATATTCCATAGTGTTGTTTGTACATTGGAATTCTAACCTAAATGAAATCAAAAATCTATCCCCTTTGTGATTACCATGATGCATCCCACCCCTATTCCATCATGCGTTTTTGATCCATCATAAGACATCTCCATGTTGTGTGAAGGTAAACCTGATCTATGTGATTTTAAGGAAAAGATCTTGTCACCATGACTTAGGGTTTTCATGGGGATTTCAACCTGGGTACCTAGGGAAACGATTGATGTTTGAGGCTGATAGCACCCAAATGAATATTCAATGAGGTATACTAATAGATATTGTTATGCATAACTTATTGGCTCATTAGAGCTTTCAAAGTCGGTTACAATATCTTTCATACAAGGCTCACTATTTACTGTGATCTGGTTATTCCTTCCTTTGTAAGGCAACCACAAATGAGACCAATCTGTGGTGAAGTAGCGTTGTAGCTTGCAAGACCAATCTCTACTGAGAAGAAGACTGTAGGATTCTGGGATTTACATGACGATTATGTCGATAAATTGGTGCACTTGAGAATTAGAAGATAACCGAATGACGACATTGTTTAATTTTTATATGGCGGGGACTTGAGAGCTGGCAAGTTGGATAATTTTGGTGATATTTTTTTCTGGTTGAATATTTAGCTTCTTGCATAATGACTAGGGCATAACATTGGTTATTGTGCCAAAATCGGCAAGGTAGTTGTGAACATTGAAATTAAACATTTCGAAGGTTAAGAACAATGTGGGAGTTGAGCCTCTCGATTTGGTGTTTGCGGCATTCACTAGTTCTTGGAGGTCGACCATAGCTAGCGATCGGCCTATATAATTTCCCTTGTTTGACGCAATGGGTTTAATAGGGGTAGGGGAGAAAGCAAAGGCTTTAGTTATTAGCTCACTCTGAGTGGACAATATTCACAACTCGAATAATGAGATATTAGCTTGTGTTTTCTTCAAATCTTTGATGATATTGTAATATAAATCCACAGGTAAATATTTTGACATTATCTGTGGTGTTTCCATGGTGGTTTTAGTGGTAACCCCTTTGGATGCATCCTTAGGTGTGGAAGAGTTTATTTTCATGCTAGTTGGAGATTTGTTTGGGCATAGATCATCCATTCCTCTAGGTGAGGAGGAAGACGGTTGGCTAATGTCGATCAAGGGTAAGGTCCTACATAACAGAGCCCTTTTCTTCTCTTCGACCAAAGCGTTTGCTACATTGCCTTTTCTCTTGGGATTGTAACTTTTGGGGGACTTCTGGGGATTCTCCTCGATAAAGGCTTCTTGTGTAGTTCACACATATCCTCCCTGGATTACCTTGAAAGTTAACACAATGGATGGGGAATCATCACCAAGTGGAGGATCATCTTCTCCTGACTCATCAATTTCCTCTTCTACTTCCCCAGCTATTTGTTCTTCTAACAATTGGGTGACAACGACAATCATATTATCGAGCCATTTTGGGTAGGTTATTTTGGAGTGTGAGGCTTGGTGGAAAGTGCATAAGATATATTTTCCTAACTCTTATACATTGAAGGTTGAGCTGGGATTTCGTAGACTTTATGGGCAAGATTATTGGTGTTTTGGGAAAAAGGATTAGCAGGCTTGGACCCTTCCATAGCATCATTAGTCCTTCGCTTCAGCTCGGATACTTCGTTAGTTAGTTGTTTTAGAGATTTGGTCAGTCCCTAGAAATCGATGGAGTCCTTATCCTTATCCACTGTCTTACTTGAGGAGGTCTAGTTTTTCTTACTAGAGGACTTTGCATCTTCTCATTACTCGTGTTCCAAGACACCAATCGAAAGAATATCCTTTTTGACCTTGAGCATCGCTAGAAAAATTCTCTATAAGAGTGAGCTTTTCTTCGCACTTAACGAATACAGAAATGTCCTGTGCCAGGGCACTTTTGTAATAATAAATCATGATGGAATCATGGAGGGATACATCCATGGAGAAGTTTCTTAAAATAGTGGTGACATGTTGATTAAAATATTTTACCTTCTCCCTCTTATGGAATTTCAGTGCGTTGAGCTTAGTGAGGAGCATGGAAGGCGTCTTATATTATAAAAATTTGTTCATAAAGGATTTTTAGAACTCATCCCACATTCGGATGGAGATGACAGGTAGCACCCATACGAAGTTACCACTTTATTCTCAAGGGTATGTGGGAATAAGTGACATGCTATGTCATCAAACTGGACCTTCATTTGTAAAGATAAGTAGAAATTGCTAATGTGGTCATCAACTGAGGTCCCTTTCTCCGGGTCGAACTTTGGGAGGTGCTTCTCAAAATGTCGAGGCATATCATGATGTAGGACTCTAAGGTTTAAAGGGGATTGAGCCATCCAGGATAGTGGTGGGGGATGGTGGTTTGCTCTGGGCTTGAAAAGGAGGTGGCAATCATTACCTTCTAATCCACTGTCTATGCCTAACCCCTTGCTAGTGCGAGTGGGGCACCCACCTTCTCTTATAACCACTCTGAGGTGTCCTATATATCTAGTGTTTCTCATGTCCTAGGTGTTTCTTATATTTCTCAAGAGACACTGATTATTGTAGATGTTTATGCGATCTATAAGAGCGTCCTCGACTCCTTGTGCCAAGATCCCATGAGTGCCCCTGGTCAGAGCTTCATTATTGATGGGGGTTTCCTCAGTGATTTTCTAGTTGTTCCTGTGTATTTCCTCTCTATGTATCTGGTTATTCTCACCAGTAAATGTATTCTTAGGCTCCCCTTCTTCATATTTATCCTAGCTTTCTAATCCTTTGATATATAGTCCTTCAATAGCTTTCGCATAGTCATCCAAGGCTAGGTCGATTAACTACGATATGAAGTTAACCAGGACGTCTTGACATGTATGCTTAATATTGGAGGTGCGAGAGTTGGTTAGGGAGTTAGTGGTGGGAATACATCTTAAACCCCTAGAAAATTAGCGTGTGATAGGGTGCAAAGCCCTGAGTTGTTCATTAGTTACTTCATACATAGGGAGTTCCTCTCCTGCGGGGTTGTCTTCAAGGAGGGCAGTATGGGGTTCTTCTTGGAGTGGTTTTGTGAATAGTGGCCCAAAAGAAGGATTGTATCACATCTCAGGGGGCATGCCAAGCTAAGGTTGGTTACTTCCTTGATGGGAAGTCTCCATCTGAGGAGGGATTTTAGTAATTTCCGTGACCCTCCTCCTAGCGCCAAATCTATTGATGGGATGCAATTTTACACAAATGGACAAGGGGATCTAACTGGTGTAGTTTCACAATTGGATCCTACACTCAGTGTGCTAGAGATCGCTTCTAGTATGTATGCTCGATTTCCATTCAGTTTTGTACAACTAGCTTAAGACGGAGGTGGGATATGAACTTAATCCAATGTATGAGCTTTAATAAACACAAGAGAATAATTGACAAATGTCCTTTACCATATATATACCATGAATAACAAAAATGTAAACAACACAATCTTATATAAAGTTACTGTTAGTAGGACATTAGATAAGACTCATGTGTACTAAATAAATATTGCAAATCATTTGACAAAAGTCAACCATTTATAAGCGTACATAACTGTGCAGTCAAAAGAGATTATATCAGTACTAAAAGAAATAGTTCAGTGGCATGAGTATAGAGTTAGTAATCCAAATACCATTCATACATAGAAAAACCAGATTTGAAGTATGAAATAGCATGTGAGGAGACCACGCATCAAATACCTTTCAAGAAAATTTGATCCATCAATTGAGAAAAATACTCATGGCACAAACACATACAAATTTGAAGAATTCAATAGTGAAGACGTACAATTAACTCTTGTATTGACTAGAAGGACAAGAATTCTCTCAAGTAATATGTATATGTATCTCCAAAATAGTCCTCATCAAAAAATCCCTTACAAACGAGGCATGAGGTTACATATATAGGATAAGAGTTACCCTTGGTCTAGCCTTGAATCTTCGGCTCCCCCATGACCATTCATCTACCATATGACTCTTGGAATTTTACGTGACCTTTCATGTTCACAGAGAATTTTGTGATACCATAGTACACAATGTCACAAAAAATGACTACCATCCTAATTAGCTAATGTACATATGGCAAGTTACAGAATATTGAGCCCGATCTTTTCTGTTAGGTAGGTGCCTCATATGTTGTATTCTACCACAATGGGAGAGATCTGTGGTTAGCCTTCATCATGTCGATGTAAGAACTCTAGTGCATCCAGGAGAAGGGTGCTATTTTCGCAATGTATATGATTATTCAAGGTACCCAACTTGGTGTAGAGCCTCATTGGTTCTACTATGTAAGGCTCGATATTTTCTCTTGAGATCGACATATCTCCCATGCAGGATACTTGTCTATATGTATCTACGAATGCTTTTACTTCATTGTTGATCTCCTCCTGATTTTTTACCTGTCGAATCTCTCCTATGGAGGGGGCCTGATGCAGTTGGCTCACTAATCCCAAACTGTTAAACAACTGTTTGTAGGAGGCCATCAACCTCTCTACATATTTGGCCAATTTTTCTCTGGAATGAACTTTGATATGAAGTTGAACCCTAGTATTTGTCATAGTCATCAAATCTTTCATGGGGAGCACTGTTAGGGCTTTGAGGTACTTTTCAGACCACTCATGTATTCTATCCAAAGTGGTCATGGCCTGTTTGAGCATGGCGACCCTTTCTTTTGAGTGAGTTTGAATGGTCACAATGGGTGCTATAGTGTGGTGGAGGTTTTCCATTTATTCATACACTACTACCATACTTTACCCTAGGATCTCTATTTCTGATGCAACTACTGCTTGGAATTCTACTGAGCTTGTGTGTAATAAGTGGAGTATCCTGTTTTCCTCCTCCATCCTTTTCATCCCTTGTTCCATAATGGTGGCCCTATCTTATGATGTGTATAGCCTATATTGCAAGTCTACAATTTCTTTACTCATCTAGGCTACGTCGTGTTCTGTGGTATCCAGGAATGTTTTTCTAGAGGATGCAATCATTTGAGGATTTGTCATGATATTGGGCATGATATATGTTGCCGTAGTTACTCACAATGGGTCAGTTAGGTCCCTGTTGCAAGATTTTTTCCTTTCCTGTATAATTTTGAGGTTCACTTCATCAAATGTGATTTTAGTTAGATATAGAACCTCCTTGTCTTTATCTTCTAAGATTCCTAGCTCTTGGAGGGGAAGGTGTCCACTAGTGATGGGAGTAATGGGAGGTACATCCAAAGGAGGAAGCTCGCTTTGTCCTGAGCCAGAGACGACTACTTTACTTGTCTCCCCTTTTTCATTTTCCTCTGTTTCCTTTTCCATGTTTCTCCTAAGCTCCTCCTACTGTTGCCTCTTTTCTCCTTTTTCTAGTGCTCGTTGCATTTCTAGTTCCTCCTTCATGTCCTTTAGTGCTTTCTCTAATCTTTTGTGTTCCTCTTTTTTTTTCTTTGCAGCTTCTTCTCCTTGTTTCTACTTTTCAGCTTCTTCTTTCCTTTTCCTTTCTATCTTGTTTTGTGCTTTCTTTTCTTCTTCCTGATGCCTTTTCTCATATTCTTGCCTTTTCCTCTCTATCTCATCCTACGATTTCTTTTCTTCCTCTTGCTGCCTTTTCTCTTCCACTTGTTTTCTCCTTTCTGCATTCTGGCTTTCGTCACCGAATTCCTACGATTGTTTAATTTCTAGTTCTCTTTGCCTCTTTAGTTCACTTCTTTCTTTCCAATTTGGCATTTCTTTGTAGGAGTCTAACTTCTTCTTCCCTAATGTTGCTTAGGGGCTCTTCAACCTATTTTCCTTTTCACTTCCTTGATTCCTCAGCTCCCTTTGGCATTGTTTCTCTATGGCTTACGTCCTCCTTGAAATCATTGAGGAACTAATATTATATGGCCTACTGCTCACATGGGCTGATTTCCCTTGTTGATTTATACCAATTCCTAATCCCATCCTCGAGATCCATCTTGGTCTGGGTGTAAGATCGATTGAATTCTACCTTGTCACAATGGAAAGTTATGACTTTCTTGAGATCATATGTTTGGTAATTCAAGGTCAAGAAATGGCTCCCATCTAGTTCTTGGGCTTCTGCTTCTACCTGTTTGAAGTTTTCTACTGTGTATGCCCCAATAGTGAGAGGGAATGGTGACCATGGTTTCTTCTTATGTTAGTTGAAAGCCTTCGGGAAACCCTCTATCATTTGGTAACATACCTCTCGTAGAAGTGTCCAATCTGTGACGAACTTGGGAAGAGTGTGACGAGCTTTATTAGTACTAAACACTTTGATGATCATTCCTTCATGAATAGGGAACCAAGGAGCTATTTTAACCATGGTATTCATGGCTCTCTGTGACATGCAATGTGGTGCTTCCCCGAGCAATAGTTTGTATAATGGGATGATAAATGTTTTGCATATTACATCCAACATGCTTCTATAAGCTATGTCCTAGAAGACTTTGTAGTGGCAATGAATAAGTGGGGCTACCGACATGTCCCAATTATAGCTTAATTGCTTGAAGTGGCACCTCGAACAGATAGTATCAAGGAGGTACGATGACATATAAAATTTCAGACACTGCTCAAGTGGTGGGCTTTGGGTGGTGGCTATGTTTGTCCTCAAGGACGATGAGAGGATGCTGACCGAATTAAAAATAGTTCCTTGAGTGGTGACAACATACATGAGGGGAACCCATGTGCCAAAAAAAAAAATCACAATATACCTTATCATATAGCTGGTACATCATTGCAGCAACTAAATAATATACTTTTCGTAGTCCCTCTGTCTTGTAAGCATGCTTTGTCCTGACTTGGAATTTCACAAGTTCTTGCCACCAATCCTTCAAGATGTCCTTCGTTGGCATGGTAAACCTGGCGAACCACTTGGTGTTAAAAATGTGTTACTTCTAAGGCAATTTGTAATAGGTGCAGATGCTTCTTGAAGAGATGGTGGCTATGGGTACCCCATCATGACCCCTAACCATGCAGTGATATGTACTTGTACACTGTAGGATCCATTTGATGGTTTCAATGCATGAGGATACTGGTGGATGTGCTGCTAATTTATGTAATTTTTACCTCTTGTCATTTATATATACTTGGAAGTCCTCCTGTGTTTCTGGAATATCCTTCGTAGTAGATTGCTCGTATATCGCATAGTAGGAGAGCCTGGTGGTTTTCTTTATGTTGCAAGCTGTGTCCATGAATATAGGTGGTTGTTATTCTAGATCAGCCTCCCATGCCCCACTTCTCAAGGTGCCTTCAACAAATTTAGTGATCGAGTGACCCATCTCATCTTCGAAAGAAGAAATGGATATGAACTCAAGATTAACGTCACCTGGCATGTCAAAAACATAGTCCACCAATGAGAGCGATAGCATGAAAATCAATTACAGCTGCAAAATAAAAAGGACACTTAGCCGGTGATAGGAAGGTCATGGGAAGGAAAGTCACATGGTTGCAGATGTCAAGATTGTGACTCAGCGGCTAAGGTCAAAGGTCACGGAGTGAATGTAAGTTCGTAATGCGCAAAATCTAGTCACAAGTTGCAAAACGGGTGGTGTTCATAGGTTGCAACTGGTCAGAGGTAGTGAAGATGTGAAGCAAGGTCGTGATGTCACATGTGGAAGGGTATCACAGCTGCAGGGCACATGACTATGGCTCAAAAAAATTCAGACAACGCCCTGAATGGCTTTGGGAGGCTAGGGTCACTCTCAGAGGGATGGACATTAGGGTTCCTGATAAAATGAGGGGATCAGGCCTAAGGCAAAGCAAAACTTCTAGGTGCAGGCATGGGGAAAAGGCTAGGGTCAGCTATCAAGCATGAAAATTTGAAGGATGATAAGTAAAAGGCTAAACCCTAGGGTGAAGGATAAGCCAGAGGTCAAGAGCTGTAAAGAGTGACACTTGGAAGGAAATAATGATTGTAGGAGGGAGGATTGTTACTTACTCAAGTTGGACGTGCAGGTGAACTCATGTTGGAGGGGCTTCTAGCTTCTAGTGTGATCAACAGAGCCTTGACAAATGCGACTGGGTGCCCTACTATTTATAAGGTAGTCGGACATGTGGGGCTCATGAGGGTTATGACTGTGACTATCACGAACTCACGACTCGTAGGTCACGAAGTTGCATCAATTGTGTGGTTGCATTGGAGGATGTGAGTACATGGTGCGACCTTACGACCTTACGACCTTGTGAGCCGCATAGTAACATAATCGCATAGTCATACAAGTGACTGACAGGAATTAAGGCAACCTTGTGACTTTACAACTTATGTGACTCGGCAGCTCGTAAGGTCACAAGATGGCTATGACGATGGAGGTGTGACTATATGACCCTGTGACGCGGGAGTCACTATATTCGCAATGGTCACCATGGTCACAATTATTAGTGATAGTTGTGTTCCGACTCTGTGGCCGACCTTGCAAAGTGGGAAATGGCAACTTGGCTTAAATTAGTAAAAATGACTTGGATTTCTCCATAGGTTTATCGAAGCTAATGAACCTTTTGGGAATGACTCGGCGAGGCCGAATCTTAGACCTGGAGTAGGGGCTCCAAAAATTTAATGGTTGCCTAGATTTTTGCAGGTGTTGTTACTGCAACTACAAAAGTTATATCTAGCTAATTGTGTTGCAAGAGTCAAATCTAATATATAATATAAGGTTTTCCTTGGTGTTTATTTATTTTTTGGTACTCTTGTTCATCGTATGAATGGAGGGTATATTTCATTACACCCCAGATAGATAATACACATGGCCTATTAGCCAATCATCACCTCAAAGCTACCTTGTGAACTTCACCTATGATTTTATCATATGACCTTTTTTATGGTCCTGATGTGCTATTGAAATTTGAGTGGGAAACAATTTCAGTTATATAATTTACTAACCCTATCTCTCAAAATTACATTATGTTGTTTCAATATCTTTCTTCACTATCGCCTAGAGCACCATTATGTATGTATTCTACCACACCATGCATGCTCTACTCTACTCATTCTGGTTACACCTGGAGTAGTTTGACCTTCATTCTTCAACACCCTACACTGGTGGCTTAAGAGCTAAATGTACTCTTCCTAACTAGAAATTTTATATGGTGGTTTTTTTTTTGTTGCATTATGTTGGTATCAATTTTTGACTGACCATTTCACTTAGAAATCCTCTTTTGATCATCATTTCTTACCATTTAACCTCTATATTTCATCCATAACCCTTAGAAACTTAATGGTATAATATCATTGTCATTATTTTTATCTTGAAATTAATTTTTGAAATTGTTGTCTTAAAATTGTAATTTTCCAGAAAATTACAAGATGTTGTAACTTCTTGTAATTGCTCCATGGTTTGACATGTTGCATAACAGGATGGAAAATTCAAATATTGTAGTCATGAACCTAAATGTATAGAGATGGTGGATTACCTATCCACTTCTAGATTTGAAGAATATAGTCAAACCCAACTACTTTACCAGAAATTCCAGATTTTGTGAACAAAATTTCTATTTTTGATATTTTTGCCTAAATAGAGGATCTGATCCAATTCAACCTCCTTTGATGTAATTGATAGGATCTTATTAGGATAATAAGGAGTATTAATAACTTCTTTTTGTTTTGGATATTTATAATAAATAATTCAAACAGATAACTATGTAGTTTATTAGTTTTGATATATGAAAAACTTGGAAATGCAGTTTATGTATTTTTTATTCTCAAACTTAAATACAAAACTACAATATTGAGTTCACCTTATGCTTTAAGATCCAATAATTTTCTTCATTTGAGTTAGCCTATAGTGTGCTTGCAAATTGTGGAAGGGCACTCACTATGGAGCTAGTATGCTCCTTCTTAAGTTTTCTTTATAAATTGCATAGATAGATTTGATATTTAGAATTTGTTATTAATTCATGTGTTGCAAGTTCATGAAATTGAAAAAAGTTTTTAATTGAAGAGATTTGTATTTGCTGCGAAAGAGCTTTGTAAGAAGTCTAAACCAATATTCATTTTGAAGTTGACAAATATGTTTGTTATTTTATGATTTCAATTTTTAAGTTAGTTCATTTTAAATTTCCATTGATTAAGATTTGTAATTGTAGAATTCAATCTATAGTTAGATGAATCAACCTTGTAAGAGGATCAACTATTATTGATTTCCAAAGTTACTTATCTCATTCATTGCCTTGCCTAGTTCAGATTTAGAAATTGTTTTGAATTTTTATGACCCACGATTCGAAGGGATTAGAGTAAAGTTCTTGTAAGGTGTTGTGGTAAAACAATAACCTCCAATTTTTGACTTGTTGACTTCAAATAATGGGGACTCTTTTAATAATTTTTTTGGCTAAATGCCTTTTACAATTTCTATTAAGTTGATTATCTTATAATTTTATTAATTTTCCATTTTTTTTAACTTTTGTTTTCTATTGCTTTGTTCAAATCGATTTTGTATAAACTTTCTGTTGATACTTGTTTCGCCTCATTTGGTCAACTAGTTTGTAAATGACACTCCTTTGATGTCTAATCATTTATGTTGTCTAGGTTAAAGATGCATGAAATGGAAACTATTCCATCTTTTTTAGTTAAATAATATATTTATTTTTAAATATTAACCCCTAGATAGTTATTAACTAACATTTTTCATTTTTTCTTATAACAGCCAAATCATAAAGTGGTTGTAGTTTATTCTTAGTTTAGATAATTTATAACTTAACTAAACCTCATTAAAATAAAACCAAATATATATATATATATATAAATTAAAAATTTATAACGTGATCGGTCCATCGCAATCACAAGTTCTCAATGAACCAATTATAAAAAAACCAATAGCCTTCATTCTTCTTATTGCAAAATGTAGAAAGGGAAAATAGGTGTCTTATATTAACATTGACCCATCGCATCGCATGTAAGAATTATAAAAGTCCTCAAGAATGCCGAATCTCCGATCTCCCGATTAATCAAAAGGCATGGGAGCTTTAATATAAGCTTTATGCTTTAAGTTTCAAATATCACTCATACGTATGAGTGAAATAAGTATGGTGGGGATAGTTGTAATATAATATTACATTAAATATTCATTATTTAGAATAATTAATCTTAAATTAATTAATATATAAAATATAATTAATTTAATTTAAATTAATTATTAATTAGATTAATATTAATTTGTTTATAAATAGTTAATCATATTTTAGTTAGGTAGATTAATATTAATTGACGAATAGTCTATTAAATAATTAGTTTAGATTAATAATTAAATTAGAATTAATTATTAGATAATTAGAGTCTAATTTAGGATAAGATTTTCTAATTAAAATTCTGATTTTTAGTTCAGAAAGAGAATCTCCAGAATTATGCCAGATTTGATCCATCAACTTTGAAATCTCATAGATTGAGTATTACTTGGCCAAATAAGAGCCATGATGTATCATTGGAAAGATAAAATCAAGGAGAACATTTTTGAGGAGGTTTCACTAATAGATTTAGTCATTTATTGGGTCTAAAATAAGACAGAAGATCAGCTCCGAATTTTTTAAAACATTATCAATTTTCTGAGTTTTATTTTCTTCATTTTCATTTGCCCAAGCCTCTTCTAATTGGAGAATCATTCATCAATAATATCATTGGCCAATTAAAATCACCATATGGATCAATGGAAAGCTTAGATTCCCTTTTTAATTGCATTTGATTGGATTTGTTTTAATGCCAGAAATGCCATTTTGATTTTATTGTTGCGTCTTAATTTATTTTGATTTCTTTTTGTAGGAAAACAAGAGATATGGAGAGAAAGAGCTCAATTAATGAGAAGGCTATAGCAATTGAAGATTGAAATTTTTGAGCAAATAAAATAAGATTGGGTATATTTTTCTTCAACAAACTTTCTTCTCAAAAATACCTTTGAAAATATTATAAATCACAGATTGCAGAACGTATTAGGGGCTTGTCTCCTCTCCAGGTTTGGAATTCTGAAAGGCACTTCTGTAATATGGATTCAGAGTTGTAGGTGGGAGGAGTAAAAATGTCAATCTGAAGATTATTGAGGTTTTTCTTTTACAATCTGAGTTATGTATAATGACCAGAGTTTGCACTATTGTATCTCTTCTTTTGAAAACAAAAGCTCACACACTATAAAAGACTGTTGGAGACAGTAGGTAGAGAATGGATTCAATAAAATTGGTATTTTAAACACTATTATTTTAAATAGTTGTTTCATTTTATGATGACAAGCATGTGTCAATTTACTTTCATATTTCTGCACTTTTATCGATATGGGTAATTTGTCTCAATTTTATGTTATTATGTATCTCTACTCTTATGGATTAAATTACAATTTCTGAGTAACTATTTACTCAAAAATATATCTTATAAAACTTACTTGTTGAATAGTGATATGTTATGAACTTCTTCCGCATATTATTATTTAATTATTCAAGTTACTGATTAAATGATCAATATAATTTTGTGAACTTCTTTCTAAGTGTTGTTGATTAATTATTTCAGTTAAGAGGTCTCAATAGGATGTGTTTGGTATTCATAATGTTAGTTAATTGAGCTACTTCATTAGCTTGATATTCATTATAAGAAAGACATGTTTAAATCTTGACACTAAAATTATCTTGCTCTTAACTGGGTTAGATCTATATCTGCCTAATTGAGATAGGATTAAGATAGTTCATTTTTCTTGCATTTTAGAATAACTTTGCATTTATATTAATTTCTACATTCTTTTAAGTCCTCTTTCCAAAGAGGAAAATTTAGTTGTGGCTTCATGGATCCCCAAATTAGCTTAAGGATCACTTTCTTGCCTGATCAGCAAGAGGGTCGATCTGATGTCTCTTTTCCATTGGTGAATGAAAGTCATATTTTAAAGCCATTAGAGATTGAGAGAAGGTAACTAGACCTACTTGAACCAGTCGGAACCAACATTTCAAATGGAAAAGGAGCTGATTTAAGGTTCGAATCGAGTGGTCATCCCCCATGTTGTTGGAACGATTTTTGAGACTTCAACATTTTGGTGCTAGAAGGAGGGCCTAAAACTTGTTGCCTATTGGAGTCTTTTCAATTTTAACATTTTATTTAAATCACGATGGCTCCTCTTAATCTTCCAATTTCGAGTTGTATCCACGGACATGCATCTTCCAATACTCCATCTGAAGTGGTAAGACTCTTGTCTCAGGTAAAGTTTAACGGTAAAAGGAATTCTTCTGCTTTTAATCATGTCTTTCAATTTATTCAAAATGTTTCAAATTATGATTTTCAAGGAATTGATGAAGGCATTTTATGTAGAATTTTTAGTCTCACATTCGCCAAAAAAGCCAGAAACTGGGGTAGAACTCTTCCAATTGCCTCAATTCACAACTGGGATCAATTTGTTACAATTTTCATTTGTAAGTTTGACGACTATGATTATGAACATGTGAGGATATTGAATATCTACCAAGATTTGAAAATGAGTTTGTTAGAGATTTTAATATTCAATTTCATTTGAATTGTTTAAGATTTAAAGTCGAAGATAAACCTAAAAAAGAAGAATCACTAGATTGGTTTGAACATATTTTCTCTCTTCCTCCCATTTCCAATTCATATTAAATTAGTTCAAGCTTTGTTCCATCCCCTTCCAAAATAAGTGATAATTCCAATATGGAGGTAAAAATAAATTACGATGAAATGGTCTCACAAAGCTTAGAAAATAGTTCTAATCAAATGTAGGAACATAACAATATCAAATTTGGAGAAAGAGCTACCTTGAAATTTGAAAGTTACTCTGTAGTGAATTCAAAAAATCAGATTGCAAATCATCAAGTACAAACAACAATCAAAGTAAATAATAACACACAAACTGTCGTACAAATTTCCAAAGTTTTTCATTATGAGCAAATGCAAAATTCAAAGAACTAAAGTGCAATTCTTCAAGAAAGCACAAGTAGACAAAGGAATGATCTATAATCTGAAACTTACAATGAACATAATGTACAAGAGTTCTCAAATAGAGACAACTTTAAATGCATTGTTTCAAATTCACATCTTTGCCTTTTTCATGATATTTTTAATGATGGTTGTTTTTCTCCTCTTGCTATTAAGGATATTTCAGAAAGTAAAGAGGATGATCTAAATGAATTACCAATATGGTTTTATTAATATAGAGAAACAATTATTGATCATTCTTTTCCCATTAATGAACATGAAATTTTTATTCCTCCTTATTTGGATATATCTGATGAAACCAAAGGGAATTCTAAAGAATATTGTGAAGTTATTTATCATAATTACTGTGACATTGAGGATGCTGATTTCTATTCCTCTCAAGAGAATCCTCATGAGAAAATTCATATAACATCTAAAAATGAGGAATGTTTCAAATTAGATTTTTTTTCCAACCAATCCTCATTCTAGAGAAGAAAATTATCTTCATGATTTCACTATTCAAGAAAATATTGCAATTTATTATTCATATCATGATCAAGCTCTCATTCCTACTCATAATCATAATTCTCTTTCTAATTCACAATTTTGAATTGCAAATTATTCAAATTCCATTATTCTGGCATCCTTGTGAAAAGAAAATTTTTTCAAAACAATCTCAATTGTGTTGTAACATTAGTTGTATAAATAGTAATTTCATTTTATTTTTTCTTTTACACTTATTTTGTTTAAATTTAGATTTATTTTCTGATTTTATTTCTGATATATCTTTTTATGCTTTACACTAGCATATTGAGCACCTTAATAGTGAACACTCAATTGATGCATGGCCTGATTGGGGAATCAAAGTTTCATAGTATAACCATGAACATCAAAAGCTATTAATATTGGAATTTCAATCGATGTTCATCTCTTATAAAAAGCTTCTATCTTCTCAAAGGCAATGTCAACAAGAGAGTGTATTTCTGCAATCTAGCCAGTAATCCAATTGAATTAATAATTATATCGAACAGATTTCTATCCATTTTTCATTAACCCATTTGAAAAATATTTGGAAAGTTTTCCTTCATGGAATATTGTTAATAGTTTAACACTTACACATAACACTAACATTTTTTCCAAGCCTTTCAATTTAAAAGCTCATATTCACAATCTCGCATGTCATCTTCTCTTTTGAACATTTCTCAATCCTTAATGGAAACTCATCCAGTTATTTATGATCAAATTGGAATTCAGTTGGGAAGGACATTCCAAAAGAAGGTGACTGTAAATAAGCTGCTAATAATAACTGTAAATCCTACTTATAGATTTATTTTGCTTAGTTCAATTAGATTTGTATTTTTATTACTAACATTTGAATTGTGTGCATATAAAGGAAATAAAATGAGAGAATGATTAAACTGGAAATATGAATATACCTAGACATTTTCCTAGATATGGTTAGAATAGGAGTAGAATTAATATACTTAATTTATTTTCAACAATCTTGCAGATATAAAGAAAGCAAAGAAATAAGCCCTTGTCATACATGTTTAGTGAAAGATTTTCTTCTCATCGGAAACTTTTTAATTCTTGCTTCCCATTTTGCAATAACTCTACTCTGCCTATTTTGAAGAATGTATTGACTAAATTCAATTGAGTTTTCACTTGGCACCGATCACTTCAAAGCCACTTTTCTCCATTTTGAGATGTCCTTATAAGATTTTCTTCTGAAATTTATTTCTTAGATGTGTTAAGGATATAAAACTTCATGACCTCATTAATCACATGAAGTTTATGTTATTTTCCTCAAAATTGGTTAAAATAACCTTAAGGGTGTCCATGCTAGTATGTGCACAGATTTAAATCTGTAATTATATTCTTTCATAATGATTGGCTTTATCCTATTTAGATATTTAGTTTATTATCTAATGCGGCAATATGCATCATATTTATTTACTAAAGGAATTACTGAACGGTCACTATAACAATATAGATTTTTCTCAAGTTAATTTGGAATGAGCAAAGGTAATAAATCGTTGTTGCAATTCAAAAGGGAGCATATTGTCATTTTCATTTATGATGAATTCTATGAAATTAAAATTTTCTAAACATGAATGATTGATTTCCTTTTTCTTCATCACCCACTCTAATTTAAAATAAATAATGAGATGATTTTGTACAAAGTTAGAATTTGATAAATCGAAAGAAGAATTTGAAGATTCATGAGGTAAAATCTATAGACAATTTCCTGCCAAGTATGCATTTACAAGTTCATTTTCATCTATTGTTAGTTTCTTTTTTCCTTAGTTTATTTTTTATTCTTGTTCGATTTTAGTTGCAAATTTTCATTTGTTTTCAAAACTTGATTTAAGAAGCAAACCCATTTCAAATTTGCAATAGGTTCACGGAAATTGTATTTGCAATTCATTAGAATTTGAGCATTCTTCAACTTTGCTTTCATTCATTAGAAAACCCAATTGAAATTTAAAGTAGTATCACAAAATTCATATCAGAAACATTCCAACTTTATTTTCATATTGTTGATACTACTATGAATTTATATTGACAATATTCCCATCCCACTCATCTTCGCCAATCATTTCATTATGATATCACATCATCCATATCACAACCATTTATATCATAATATTTCATCGGAAGTATCTCTTATCATTTTGTGATAACAAATTGATGATGTAAGACCTCCGATGTATTACCTAACTCAATTCTCTCATAAAATGCCATATCACATTTTTCATATTAGAGGTTTTTAGTTGAATATACTTCAATTATCTTAAATCATTGATCTCTGATAATCGACTTCGTCAATATTGCAATTTCCACACAATTTTTGACTCGATATGAAATTTAAATAAAGTTCATAAAATATAGTTTCCATTCAATTGCAATTATGGTAGGGTCATAAGTTTGAAAGTACCGATGTCCCAAATCTGATATGATATTAAATTCTCATAATAAATCTATTGGGTCCATTCTTTATCGCATATTGATTTATGAAGAATATTACATTGGGTACTTAACTTTGCCAATCGCCAATTTCTTTTGAGGTCCAAAGCCAGTCCCACCTAAGAGCCATGTTATCCATTGCATCGTCGCTATCACAAGAATCATATTGGCATTTCCGACATGACTACTTTCCAATATTCAGATATGCTCATATTGCAATCACTTCATCGAATTTTTATTGATGATCATATCACAATTCTGAATTTACGATGTGCGATGTGCGATGCGCAATTTGCAAAGTGAAAAGTACGACATGACGATTCCTCGATCCTTGACATAAAATTCCTTCAATATTGCGATCACTCAATCTTACAACATATATTCTCATCGTGTGTTTTCCACTGCAACTAATATATCGCATCACAAAATTAAAATTAAATCTTATCTTAGATTTTTCTGATGCGATAGACTCTAATGCACGTCTCTATGCCATTAACATTTAATCAATATATGCCATATCAACAAAGGTGAAATTTCTTAGATTGAACTTTAAGCATAGTGAAGAAACATGCAATGTGAATCATCCAATAAGGCATTGTGTTGTATGAAACATTTTAAAAGCATAATTAGGTAGCCACTATGGTACTAAAGCAATTGATGACAAATTTTCAGCATATTTATATCATTTTTATTTCTCATACATTTCAATTTTAAATATATAATTCCATAATTAATATGAAATTCAAAGACATATCTGTCCTGACATTTAAATTTCATTATCTTGGATTTGGTCTTAATTCTGGATAATTATAAAAAATTCATGGAGTTTATTCGAAACATAGAATATGTTGAGAGCATTCGTCTCTGCATATTCTCATTCTCATTTTTGATTCATTTCTTTAAATTTCGATTCCCTTGAACACAAAGCATATCGTTTTTCTTTTTTTACATTTTACTGCTTGCTTTAGTCTAAATAAGATAAATCATGATTTTGCGTTATAAGATTTTGGTTAGTTTGACTTTATGTTTTAATGTTAACTAAAAGAAGAAGTCAGTTAGAATTGGAGAAACTAATACCTTTCAGGTAAGATCAAATGCAATTATCCAATGGTAAGATTCATGTACCCACTTTCATTAATTTTCATTTCGTTACTTTAGTGGCTTAAATTCTGTTGATATATAAATCTATTTTGTAGCTCTTCATGAAAGCCTTTAATCCTCTTCCAGATCATACTTTGAAGTCCTATACTCTTCTCTTGGTTTTATTTAAAGAAGCAATGATAATCTTCATTGAAAAGCTACACTAGGAAGTTTCTAAACCTTTAATCTATTTCTTTAAGCATTCCTTTTATTAGAAAATGTTTAAGATGATGCTTTGAAACAAGAAGATTGACATCAGACAGAAAGTTTTCATTGTGGCTGAATTTTATCATCACTACTGTCTAAAAAGCCTAAAACATTTACAACCCTGCAAGGTATAATTTATTTGAATCTAGACATAAGAAGGAATGAGTTACATAATTATTTTCCTTTACTTCATTTTGTTGAGATGTTGGTATAAACATTCTTGATAGAGTTTATCTTTCAAAACATAGATTTTTCTTTCCAGTTTTAAATTTCTTCATTTTTATTTTTGTTTGCTAATTTCCTTTCTCACTTTACCTTAAAAATTTATTTTTCCTTTTGTTTTCAGTTTTTATTTTCATGACTCTACCATGATTTAAATCGAAGGCCTTCTTGTTACCTGACAGTGGTTGGCATACAAAGGAAAAAATTGTTAATAGTCTACTATTGGATTTTTCTTAAATCTCTTAATAAAGATTGCTTTTCTTATTATAAAGGTAAACATACTTAAGGAAGAGATTACAAAACAAGAGAATTTCACGAAGTATTATAAAATTTGAGAAATTTCTTTTTTCATCAAAATTTTAACTATTTTGAGATTTCAATATTTTATTAAGATCTTACAAAATTCTATTATCAGTCAAGGAAAGTTATTTTTAACCAAGTAAATATTCTTTATAACAAAGCACCTTTAACTCTGAAATTGTCATTCTTAACTCTTGAGGAGTCAATGATCCTCCCTGTCCAAAAATTCTTATTCGCCTAGAGTGTAATCCAAAATATATTTAAACTTATAAGATAAGAGGTCTCATCATGAGCCTGCTTACCATGGCCATAGGTAAAAATAATTGACATTTCCAACACTACTAAACAAACCAAGGTAATGGCTTATGATTGCAAACAATTATAAGGTAAGGGCTCTCATCACGAGCCAACTTGTTCAGTCCAATTATAACCAATGAATGGCATTTTCAACTATCTAGCAACCAAACGAGGACAATAGCTTTTCGTAACTAAAAAATTAAAAGAACAAATACAAAGAAAATAAATAGAAATGGATTTATCTCTACGTCAATAATTCTTAAATAGATGGGATTTTGAATCATTGATGATTAAAAGGTAACCCTGTCAAGACTATAGATGTTTGTTGGAAACAGTGGCTCTACCAGTGACAAATGAGTATATTTTAAAAGCCTAGTTGTAAAGTGACCCCTGCTTTACCTCTACAGCTAATTAAGGACTCATATAGAGTTTTGAAATATTTGAATTTATGAGGAATTTTAAGAAATTACAATAAGATGATTCTTGCATTTATTCAGACTAATGAACCTTGTTAAGCATTCCAAAACTAATTGTCTTTTAATTATTTTTACTTTAATTTTAGGAAAATATCATTCATATCAAACAGAGATAACTTGTTCTTCTCCCGTGTGTCGCCATTTTTGTGGTAAAACAATAACCCCCCCATTTTTTACTTGTTCACTTCAAATAATGGGGACCCTTTCTATAAATGTTTTGGCTAAGCGCCTTGTAGGATTTATATTAAGTTTATTATCTTACAATTTTCTTAATATCCCATTTTTCTAAAACTTTTGTTTTTTATTGCTTTGTTAAAAACATTTTTTTATAAGCTTACCATTGATACTTGTTTCACCTCATTTGGTCAACTGGGTTGTAAATGCCATTCCTTTGAATTCAAATCATTTATGTCGCCTCAGTTAAAGATGCGTAAAATGTACAATATTCCATTTTTTTTAGTTCAATAATGTATTTATTTTAAATATTAACCCCTAGTTAGTTATTAATAATGTATTTAATTTTTCCTTATATAGCCAAATCATGAAGCATCTAGATTTCAGTAATTTACTACAATTTTCAAATAAATTACTAATCTCGGAAACCCAAAATGTCAAAGTGGCTGTAGTGTAGATAATTTTATAACTTAACTAAGCCCTCATAAAATTAAAACAAATAATAAATCATATCTATCCATAATTATATATATATATATATATATATTTATATATATATAACACGATCGCTCCATCACATCACAAGTTCTCAACGAACAAAGTTTAAAATACCCCGATAGCCTTCATTCTTCTGATTGCGAAAAGTTAAAAGGGAAAATACAAGGTCTTATATTAACATTGATCCATCACATCACATGTAACAATTATAAAATCCTCGAGAATGCCCGATCTTCAATATCCCGATTAATCAAAAGGCATGGGAGTTTTATTATAAGCTTTATGTTTTAGGTTTCAAATATCACTCATTCGTATGAGTGAAATAAGTATGGTGAGGATAGTTGTAATATAATATTAATAATTAATATTAAGTTAATTAAATTAATTAATATACAAAATATAATTAAATTAATTTAAAATTAATTTTAATTAGATTAATATTAATTTGTTTATAAATAGTTAGTTATATTTGAGTTACTTAAATTAATATTAATTGGTAAATAGTTTATTAAATAATTAGTTAAGATTAACAATTAAGTTATAATTAATTATTCGATAACTAGAGTCTAATTTAGGCTTAGATTTTTTAATTAAAATTCTAATTTTTAGCCTAGCAACAGAATTTCTAGAGTTATGCCAGATTTGATCCATCAACTTTGGAAGCTCATATATTGAGTTAACCAAATAAGGCCTAGGATGACCCGTTGGAAAGATAAAAATCAAGGAGAACCTTTTTGAGGAGGCTTCACTAATAGATTTAGTCATTTATTGGGTCTAATATCAGGTAGAAAATGAATATCCGATTTTGTAAAAACAAAATCAATTTTCTAAGTTTTATTTTTTTCATTTTCATTTTCCCAAGCCTCTTCTAAGTGGAGAATCATTCGTCAATAATATCATTGGCCAATTAAAATCATCATATGCATCAATAGAAAGCTCAAATTTCCTTTTTAATTGCATTTGATTAGATTAGTTTTAATGCCAGAAATGGAATTTTCATTTTATTGTTGCATCTTAATTTATTTTGATTTCTTTTTGTAGCAAAATAGTAGAAGAGATATGGAGAAAAAGATCTCAATCAAAGAGAAGGATCCAGCAATTGAAGATTGGAATTTTTGAACAAATAAAATTAGATTGGGCAGATTTTTCTTCAACAAACATTCCTCTCAAAAATACCTTTGAAAATATTATAAAACATAGATTGTAGAATGTAATAGGGGCTTCTCTGCTCTACAATTCTGGAATTCTAAAAAAACTTCTATAATGGGGATTTAGAGTTGTAGGTGGGAGGAGTAAAAATATCATACTTGGAGACTTTTGAGGCTTTTCTTTTACATTCCGAGTTATGTATAATGAATAGAGTTTATGCTATTGTATCTCTTCTTTTGAAAGTAGAAGCTTAGACACTATAAAAGACTATTGGAGACTGGAGCTAGAGAATGGATTCCTGAGTGTTGTTGATTAATTATTTCAGTTAAGAGGTCTCAATAGGATGTTTTTGATATTCATAATGTCAGTTAGTTGAACTACTTCATGAGGTTGATATTCATTATAAGCCAAACATGTTTAAATCTCAATACTAAAATTATTTTGCTCTTAATTGGGTTAGATCTATATCTGCCTAATTGAGATAGGATTAACATAGTTCCTTTTGCTTGCATCTTAGAATAAGTTTGCATTTAGATTAATTTTTACATTCTTTTAAGTCCTCTTCCAAAAGAGGAAAAATTTAGTTGTGGCTTGGTTGAGCCCCAAATCAGCTTAAGGATCACTTTCTCGCCTGATCAGCAAGAGGTTCGATCTGATGTCTCTTCTCCATTGGTAAATGAAGATAATATTTTTAAGGCATTGGAGATTGAGAGAAGGTAATTGGACCTAGTTGAATGGGTTGCAACCACCATTCCAAACAGAAAATGAGTTTCTTTAAGGTCCGGACTGGGTGGCCATCCCCCATGTTATTGTAGCAACTCTCAAGGCTTTAACATAAGGGAATCGTAGAATATTCAACAAGTAATTAATACTTTGCTTTGTTAAATAGGAAATCATATTTCAATCATATTTATTTTCATCTAAGTCAATTCCTAAGTGTTTGAAAATGACAAGGAGACACGTCTTCTAAGAGAGCATTGTTAATTTCACTTCACTAGGCTATAAATATAACACTAGATCTTTTTAGATCTATATACATAAGATAAGTGCCATTAAGTGTACCTACTCGGGTTGACAAATGAATTAAAGCTTAAATTACCTAATGAAGTAAATATTAACATTTTGGTACTATTGTCGGGGAGGTGCAAACTAGGAGGATTTAGAAAAAAAATCTAAAAATTTTAAATAAACAAAACAAAATAAACACAGATCTAGTTTTAATTTTTTAGGACATAATTCTTTATGTCTAGTCCTAGGGATGAAAATGGAAGATTTACAAAATCCCCCAATAAAAAAACTAACCTTCAATTAGGAGAAGAAACTTTAGAAGGGATTGAGTACACAAAACCAAATGGAAAGGTTACTGTGGAAAAACTTGAGGGAAAAAAGGATCAGACCAGAGACTTACTCTTGTTGAAATAAAAATCCTACTAGCTCATGAGGTAAAGAAAATATATATATCTAAGACTGCTACAATAGGGAAACAAAAAGAGAGTAGTAGAAATCCAACAGCCAATCCTTGAACAAATTGTTCCTCAACAACCAAAACAGTAAGAAGTGATAGAAACCTTAAACAAGTCACATATTACAATGGCTGAAGATAGAGGATCCAGAGGACCTACTGTAGAACAACTCAGAGAATATGAGAGAGAAATGGAAGAAAGGAGAAGACAAAGAGAGCTTGAAGAAAAACAAGGAAATGATACTCGATTTGGAAGAAATCAAAATCCACCAGAAGAACAAGAATCAACATTTAAATTTCCAATTAAAGATAGAGGAGAGTACATGGATGAGCAAATTAAAATGAAAAATATCCCACCATATCTATTACCAAAATTTTATGGCATGCCATTTGAAGTCCCTGATTCATTTTTTTTGAATTTGATGTAGTATGCTGAACATATGGATATATCAATGATGCACACAGACTTCTACATTTTCCTACCACATTGAAAGTAGTAGCACTTAGGTGGTTCATGGGATTAGGTGAACCTGCAGTCACTGATTAGGATAACATGAGAAAAATATTTCTGAAAAATTATCAACCTTATTGTCGATCAAAAGACTCTAAAGGTGACATCTTTAAAATGAATCAAGAAGAAGATGAGACCTTTGAAGAAGACTTGGAAAGATTTTCATACAATTTGCAAAAATCAAAACATGAAACCTTGTTGTTTGATCTTATTTGAAAATGAGGGGAACCCACATGCCAAAAAAAACATCACAGTCTGCCTTTTCATATAGATGGTACATCATTGCAACAATTAACTGATATACTTTGCGTAACCCCTCTGTCTTGTAAGCCTAGTTTGTCTTGACCTAGAATGTCATAGGTTGTTTCCACGAATCCCTTAAGACGTCTTTCGTTGGGATGGTGAACATGGCGAGCCACTTGGTGTTAAAAATCTGTTGCTTCTTAGGCACTTTGTAGTAGGTGTTAATGCTTATTGAAGAGATGGTGGCTATGGGTGCCCCATCATGACCCCTCATCATGTACTCATCTGTAATTGTATACAACAGGATCCATTTGATGGTTTTGGTGCATAGGAATACTGGTGGATGTGTCGTTGCCTTATTTAATTTTGACCTCTTGAAGTTTACATATACTTGGAAGTCCTCCTGTGTTTCTGGAACATCCTTCTTAGTAAATTCCTCATAGATTGCATACCAGGAAAGCTTGGTGGTTTTATTTATGTTGCAAGAAGTGTCCGTGAAGATAAGTAGTTGTTCTTCTCGATTGGCCTTCCATGCCCTGCTTCTCGAGGCACCTTGAGCAACTTTAGTAGTTGGGTGACCCATCTCCTCTTTGAAAGAATAAATGGATATGCCCTTAAGCTCGACATCACCTGGCATGTCAAAAACATAGTCCCACGATGAGAAATATGGAATGACAATCAATTACAACCACAAAATAAAAAGGAGACTTCACCGGTGATAGGAAGGTTGTGGGGAAGGCAAGTCACATGGTTGCAGATGTCAAGAATGTGGCTGAGCAACTGAGGTCAAAGGTCACAGAGTGAATGTAAGTTCACGATGTGTGAAATCTAGTCGCAAATTGCACAATAGGTGGTGGTCGCAGGTCACAACTAATTGGAGGTCACGAGGATGTGAAGTGAGGTCATGAAGTCACGTGGGGAAGGGTATTTCAGCTACAGGGCATGTGACTACAACTTAGAGAAGCTCAGAGAGGGCCCTAAATGGCTTTAGGAGGCCGGGATCACTCTCCGAGGGATGGGCTTGTTTATGCATTTCACCGACTTTTTCTTTCCAACATTATGCCAAGATGAAAGATAGGCATATGTTACAATTAAGAAGAAGGAAGAGGAGCAATTGAAGTCCATATATCTTTGAAATGCAACTAATAACATTATGACCTTCTTGATAGTTTAAAACTTCAATTCTGTAGTGGAATTATTTGATGTAAAGAAAACAAAAATATATGTTAAGACTCAATGTTCTTTCTATGGTTGCAATGTTGGTTAAATTGATTATTTTAAACACAAATGTTGTTTTTATGTACAAAGTTGTATATCTCTGGTCTTACAATGCCCTATTATGTTATTCTTCTTTAAATCCAATATGTACAATTTAGATGTGTTTTTTTCATTTATGTTGCTTTGTTCCAATGAGAGTGTTATTATTTTATATCTTTCTCTAGCATTTTTGAATGTTGTGGTTATCTCTATGGATCTCTTCACTCCGTTCACATCTTTCGTAAATGAAAATATGGTTTACATTTATAATATTATTGTTGGGATTTCATGTTCTAGGTGTTATATCAATATTCTCAAGATTTATACCATTAATACATTCATGTATTGTTATCAATGTATTTATGGCTTAAATTCTATTTACTCTTTACAATGTAGTGATATAAATGTGTTAGTATTAATGTAGTGATGATTTATCATGTTTTAGTGCTTTACGGTTTGCAATGTGGTTCTTATATTGGTTTTGTTTATGTTTTTTATTTTTTTTTGTGTTATAGTGTTATTTATGTTTATATATTGATGCCATGGATTTATGGCTTAGGTTCGGTTACTATTTCCTTGGGATTATAATATTAAATGATTAGGTTTATTTGTTCTCTAAGTTTGTAATATTAGTAACTCCTTCTGTTTATCATTTATTCCCTTTGTTTTATTAATCCCCACTATTAAGGTTTAAATAATACTCCTTAGGTTTAATATTAATCCCTTACATTTACAATGTTTATTCCTTCAATTTATTGACGTGCTACTTTCTTAATATTTACAATCCCTAGGGTTTATTGATCCATTAGGTTTATAATATTCATAGTCAAGTGGGTTGATCAATCCACTCGGTTTAGAAAATTAATTCCTATTAATCCCTTGACCATTTTTTATCCCTTTAGTTTTTCCCTTGGCTTTATTAATTCCAAATGGTTTATAATATAAAATTATTGGCTTTCTTGGTTCTTCAATTTTTTAATATTAATAATTCCTTCGGTTTATTATTCCTCTGGATTTATTATATCAATCCCTTGGGTTCATTATTCCCTCCGGTTTATGTTATTAGTCCCTTTTGTTTAATAATATTGCCTTAGGTTGATAATCCCTTGGGGTTTTAGTATTAATTTGTTGGGTTTATAATATCAATTTCTTGGGTTTTAGTATTAAACACTTAGGTAATAATAAACAAAGGGGACTAATATTATAAGCTCAATGTATACAAACCCTAAGATAACTATTAAAAGTACTAAAGCCTAATATTATATTCGGTAATTATTTAATAATAATAAATATCATATATAATATTAAAATTCAGATATTTATTACTCTTATTATTTTATTATTATATAATAATACAATATAATTGGCTATGATTTTTTATAATTTTAAATTATTAATATTATGTTTAAAATATATGATAATCTAATAATATATGAGCTAATTCTTATTATTAATTAAATATATAGTCAGGAGTTTAATATTATTAATATAATATTTATATAATAATATATAATAAATATCTCGTTGTTAATATATAATGGTTATTAATAATCCTATTATAGGTTTTTATATAGTTATTAATAATCCTAAATACCAGTAATAATTAACCCATTGCACCCACAGTATGCATGTAAAACCCATTTGTCCCACATATTTTAACTCTCCAAGGAGTCAAAATCTCAAACCTCCAATGGGTAAGGCCCTACCAATCAACATAGCCTAACCAACATACAATATTCACTTATCAAGACTTCAATCACCCCCTGACCTTCAAATAAGACTTTATTAAAGCCTTTCTTTTGAATCCTTCCTATTGTACTAAAACCCTTTCATTAACCTTTATATATGTTAATATTGGGACTTTATATACCCTTCTAAACCTTCACTAGCCCTTAACCACATGTATATATAACCATTCCTTCTTTAAACATTTGTTATATATGTTTAAACGCATAAACCTTCCATTGGCGTTATTTTCCTTTATAAACCTTTTACAAAGGAAAAACCCACAAAACATACATTTCCGCTTTATACGACCTCTGTACAAATTTAGAGGTTCCACCTTTATCGCTAATCACAATCGCCATAGTCTCTGGTCACATTAACATGTGCTTCCCATCTGCTTTGATATGCGATTAACCTCGGAACTCAAAACATATTAACTACAACCTATAATACACTTGGGTTTGCTCCTTTGTATCTCACATTACTTCTTTTCCATTGATCTTCCCCTGAAATATCCAATAGTTCACAGTAGATTTCGGGTTGACAAGGCACATGGGGGTTAAGCTCCCGATAAAGTGGTTTCCCCACACTCCTCTGCTACTACGTGTCCTCCGATTTGTGGAATCGGAGCCAAAACTTTCCATACTGCTTACCACTGCTTTACTACCTGAAATACCACTCGAGATTATAAACCCACTTTTTTACTGTGCTACATCCTACACTCTTCCATATCCGATGACTATCGATCTACTCCATCAGAGATTTTTGATAGTGCCTTTAAGTTACTCTATTGTTTAATTTGGACAGTTGATCACAGAGATCCAATGGTTATTATGTCACAAAGCCTCACTTCTCTCCTTGTCCATTTTTTACTTTGACTTTACGCTATTTTCATTGTTTCCTCTATGGGTTTTAGGTTTTATTCAGGTTTTACATTTATAATATTATTGTTGGGACGATTAACGTATCTCAAAACATATTAACTACACCATATAATACCATCAAGTGTGCTCCTTTGTATGTCGCATTACTTCTTTGTCATTGATCTTCTCCAAGATGCAATGGTTCATGGTAGATTTTGAGTTGACAAGACACACAGGGATTAACCACCGATAAAGTGGTTCCCCATACTCCTCCATTGCTACATGTCCCCCGATTTGTGGAATCGAAGCCAAAGCTCTCGATACTGCTTACCACTACATTGCCACCCAAAATACCAGTCGAGGTTATAAACCTCCCTTGTTTGCTGTGCTAACTCTTGTGCTCTTCCATATGTGATGATAGTCAATCTAATCCATTGAACGGTTCTAATAGTTCCTTTAAGTTACTTTATTGTTTAATTTGGAATATTGATTACTGAGATCCAACAGATAGTATGCCTCAACTCCTCACTTCTTTGCTCGTGCCTTTTTTACTTTGACTTTACACTATTTTCATTGTTTTCTTTGTGGGTTTTGGGTTTTATTTAGGGTTTACATTTATAATATTATTGTTGGGATTTCATGTTCTACGTGTTTATGTCAATATTGTTGATATTTATACTATTAATACATTCATGTATTGATATCCATGTATTTATGGCTTAAATTCTATTTATTGCTTATAATGTAGTGATATAAAAGTGTTATTATTAATGTAATGATGATTTATCATGTTTTAGTGCTTTATGGTTTGCAATGTGCTTCTTATATTCATTTTTGTTTATGTTTTTTGTTTTTATTTTGTGTTATATCGTTATTTATGTTTATATATTGATGCCATGGATTTAGGGCTTAGGTACGGTTTACTATTTCCTTGGGTTTAGAAAAATAATTCCAATTAATCCCTTTCCATTTTTGATCCCTTTCGTTAGTAATATTTTTCCTGTAGGTTTATTAATTCCCAATGGTTTATAATATTAGATTATTGATTTTCTTCGTTCCTCAACCTTCTAATATTAATAATTCCTTGGGTTCATTATCACCTTGGGTTTATAATATCAATCACTTGGGTTTATTATTCCCAAGTCAAACATGGTTTATTATAATGTCGACCATGGCCCAACATGGAATTGTGATACGAATTGTCTCAATATGTAAATCAATGATGGTCGATCATTTTTATTTTAATGTTAATAATATTAGTTCTTTGGATTTAATATTATTCTGTTGGGCTCATATTCCCTTTGGGTCTTACTATTAATCCCTTAGTTTTCATATTCTTTTGGATTTCTCATATTAATCCCAAGGGTTTATTGTTCCCTTAGGTTTACAATATCGATCATGGTAAACCATTGTCAATCATAGCCAACCATGCTTCAATGTCACGTTGTGACAAGGATTGTCTCACTATGAAAATAAATAATAATCCCTTGGCTTTAATATTCCTTTGAGTTTATTATATCAATCCCTTGGGTTTATAATATTAGTCCCTTTTGTTTAATAGTATTCCCTTTAGTTCATAATCCCTTAGGGTTTTGGTATTAATCCCTTGGGTTTATAATATCAATTGCTTGGGTTTATTATTCCTTTGGGTTTCTCATATTAATCCCTTGGGTTTATTATTCCCTTATGTTTATAATATCAAATTATTGGTTTTCTTCGTTCTTCAACATTTTAATATTAATAATTCCTTGGGTTCATTATTCCCTTGGGTTTATATTATTACTCCCTTTCATTTAAGAATATTCCCTTAGGTTCATAATCGCTTGGGGTTTTAGTATTCATCCCTTGGGTTTATAATATAAATAACTTGGGTTTATTATTCCCGAGTCAAACATGGTTTATTATGATGGTTGATCATGTTTATTTTAATGTTTATATTATTAGTCCCTTGGGTTTAATATTATACCCTTGGGTTCATAATCCCTTGGGGTCTTAGTATTAATCCCTTCGTTATATTATTCCTTTGGGTTTCTCATATTAAACCCAAGGGTTTATTATTCCCTTAGGTTTATAATATCGATCATGGTAAACAATTATAAATGATAGCCAAGCATGCTTCAATGTCACATTGTGAGAAGGATTTTCTCACCATGAAAGTAAATAATAATCCCTTGGGTTTATTATTCCTTTGGGTTTATTATATCAATCCCTTGGGTTTATAATATTAGTCCCTTTTGTTTAATAGTATTCCCTTTGGTTCATAATCCCTTGGGTTTTTAGTATTAATCCCTTGGGTTTATTATTCCCTTAGGTTTATAATATCGATCATGGTAAACCATTGTCAATCATAACCAAGGATGCTTGAATGTCAGATTGTGACAAGGATTGTCTCGCCATGAAAATAAATAATAATCCCTTGAGTTTATTATATCAATCCCTTGGGTTTAATATTATTCCGTTGGGTTCATAACCCCTTGGGGTTTTAGTACTAATCCCTTAGGTTCATAACCCCTTGGGGTTTCAGAATGTAAATAAGTTGCATTTACTATTCCCTTAGGCTTATAATCAATAATGGTCAACCATTGTCAATCATAGCCAACCATGGTGAGCTGTGTTTGAATGTTGCATTGTGACAAGGATCGTCTCAACATAAAAAAAAGCGCCATGTTTATTTTAGTGTTTGTAGTATTTATATTTGGGTTTATCGATATTTGATTTATAATATTAGTCCCATAGGTTTAATATTATTCCCTTCGGTTCATAATCAGTTGGGGTTTTAGTATTAATCCCTTAGTTTTATTATTCCTTCGGGTTTATAATATCAATCCCTTGGGTTTATTATTCCCTTGGGCTTATAATATCAATCATGGTCAACCATGGTTTATTCTAACATTCTGACAAGGATTGTCTCCTCGTTAAAATAAATATGTTTATTTTGATGTTTGTAGTATTTACATTTGGGTTTAAGATTGTTGGGTTTATAGTATTAGGCGCTTTGGTTTAATATTATTCCATTGGGTTGATAATCCCTTGAGTTTATTGTTCATTGTGGTTTTAGTATTAATCCCTTGGGTTTATTGTTCTTTGGGTTTATAATATCAATCTCTTGGGTTCAGTATTTCATTTGGTTTATAATATCAATCATTGTAAACCATTGTCAATCATAGCCAAACATGGTCAGTCATGGTTCAATGTCACATTGTGACAAGAATTGTCTCACCATCAAAATAAGCCATGTTTATTTTAGTGTTTGTAGTATTTATATTTGGGTTTACCAATGTTGGGTTTATAATATTAGTCCCATGCTTGAATGTCACATTTTGACAAAGATTTTCTAACCATGAAAATAAACATGTTTAATTTAGTGTCTGTAATGTTTATATTTGGGTTTATGAATATTGGGTTTATAATATTAGTCTCTTGGGCTTAATATTGTTCCCTTGGGTTCATATGCCATTGGGGTTTTAGTATTACTCCCTTCACTTTATTATTCATTTGGGTTTATAATTAGTGTTTGTAGTATTGATATTTGCCCTTGATGTGAAGTTTATAATATTAGTCCCATAGGTTTAATATTATTCCCTTGCCTTCATAATCCCTTGAGTTTATTATTCCCTTAGGCTGATAACATAAACCATGGTAAGTCATTGTCAATCATAGCCAAACATCGTCAACCATGGTTGAATGTCACATTGTGACAAGAATTTTCTCAGTGTCAAAATAAAACACGTTTATTTTAGTATTTGTAGTATTCATATTTGGGTTTACCAATGTTGGTTTTTTAATATTAGTCCCTTTGGTTTAATATTATTTCCTTGGGTTCATAATCCCTTGGGGTTTTAGTATTAATCTGTTGGGTTTATTATTAACTTCGGTTTATAATATCAATCATGGTCATCTTTATAATATCAATCCCCTAGGCTTATTATTCCCTTAGGTTTATAGTATTGATCATGGTCAGCCATTGTCAATCATAGACAACCATGGTCAACCATGGTTGAATTTCACATCGTCACAATGATTGTCTCACCATGGAAATAAACCATGTTTATTTTAGTCTTTCTAATATTTGTATTAGTGTTTACCAATGTTGGGTTTATAATATTAGTCCCTTGGGTTTAATATTATTTCCTTAGGTTCATAATCCCTTGGGGTTTCAGTATTAATCCTTTGGGTTTATTATTAACTTGGGTTTATAATATCAATCATGGTCATGTCTATTAATCTCTTGTATTCATAATATCAATCCCTTGCACTTTTTGATCCCTTAGGTTTTTAATATTTATCCATTTGGTTCAATAATTCGTTGGGTTTATAATATTAGACCATTGGGTTTATTAGTTCATCGAGTTTATAATATTAGTCCCTTTTGTTTATCTTAGGGTTTTGATGAAAAGGGATCTTGGGGGTTAACGAAAATCACTTTCCTTAAAAAAGTATCGATCTTGAGGCCTATGGGTTATGGCCCACTAAGCCTATCGGAAGCATTTCTTTAGGCCTTGAGTCTTTCAACCATGGACATACATTAAATTAGAGCCATATAACTTTATGTTAGGTCCCTATACTACTAGTGTAACCCCTTATTGTTATTAGTACAACCCCCTTATTATATTGTTGTGCCCATGTAGTCCCCATGTTGTTATTATTTTGCCCCATAGAAGCCCACTATTCTTATTATTGTGCCCTTATATTATTATTGTTATGTTGGCTTTGATTATATTATGACCCCTTAGACTCCTATATGTAGAAAGGAGGTCTTGTCATTTGTATCATCCAAGAATTTTCTTTTGTGTCATGTAAAGGAGGTTGCCCCCTCGAAGAGGCTAAATTCGAAGGTGTTGATCTATCTTTTCTATCTTTTTGTGAGCTTGTTTCATAAAATTTGGTATGAGAGGGATTCTAGGGTTTCGCTACTCCAAACAGGTCATTGTGGAATTTGCACTATAACATTTTTTCTGCAATGTTTCAAACACTACAAAAAGAACCCATTTGGGCCAAAATTGTTGTGAACCTCATGTACGAATTTCAAAACCTTTTGCGCTACATTTGAGGAGATATGATCTGCGGAGGTTGGCCTTTTATGTAGACTCTCAAATTACATTCCAAATAGGTGACCTGGGGTAAATCTTCATAACTTCAGTTTTGAGCATCAGACTAAAATTTTGTAAGAATTTACAAAAATAGGATGGGTTGTAGTTTCGTTTGTATATGTTTTAGATCCGAAGGTCAAAACAATGACACATAGCACTTCATACAAGTTTTCTCTTCTAAAAGGGTATATAATCAGATCATCTTGGGAGATTGTGCATAACTCTTTGTTGGTGAATCTAATTTTGATCATACTGGTGGCACTGGAAATAGGGCACTGAGGGATACTACAAGTCACAATTTCAGATCTTTAATATCCGAAAGCATAGAGTCGCAGTCATTTCAAGATCGAGCTCCTAAAATTAGGAAAAAACAAGATAAGGAAGTTTGATGGCAAGGATCCGATAAATTGTGTACTAGAAATGGAGAAATATTTTGATCTACATGGGGTACCACTATTACAAAAGGTATGTATTACATCTTCATATTTGTAACAAGGTCAATTTTTATGGTATAAAGGGCTTTGTTCTCGTAAACAATTTGTTACCTGGTCAATTTTCACAGAGGAAATTATAGCACATCATGAGAATACAAAGAGCAAAACCTTGTTTAGAGCAATGCCATAACAATTGGAAGAAAAAAGAGAAAAAGGGTTTTGTTACAAAGTCGAAAGAAAAATTATGGAAACAAGGAATTCTACCCCTCACAACTATAAATATGGAAGTGTTGTTTCCCCTAGCCTTCCACAACCTACGAGGGTTACACCACAACAATTGGAAGAAAAAGGAGAAAAAGGACTTTGTTACAATTGTGATAGAAAATGCACTAAAGGTCATAAGTGTGCTGAGAAGAAATTATTTTACATAGAGTATGAAGAGGAGGAAGAAAGGGATTAAGAAACATCAAAAGAAGATGATATACTTGAGGACCCAACCCAAGAGAAATAAGAAATGAATCTGACGATATCGTGTAAAGCATTGGCAAGAAATACCACTCCTGAAACTCTCAATATAGAAGGACATATCAAGAGGAAAAAGGTTCAAGAAATGAAAGATCACATCAAGAAACAGGATATGATTCCAATCATATCTTGTAATGCATTGACCAGAATTACCACTCCTCAAACTATCCACATATAAGGAGATATCATGAAAAGAAAATTTCAAGAAGTGAAAGATCACATCGAGCATCAAGAAATGAATCCAACCATATCTTGTAAAGAATTGGAATAAATACTTCTCCTCAAACTTCCAAGATAGAAGGACACATCAAGAAGAAAAAGGTTCAAGCAGTGAAATATCACATCAAGCATTAACAACAAGTTCTCCAAGTTTTAGAGGATAACACCACATTGGTGCAAAATCGAATGAAACAACAGGTAGATCAACATAGTAGTGAATTTTTTTGTTGATGTAGGTGATTGGGTATTTTTACTGCTACATCTCAAGCAAGCTATTTATGAGAAGGAAATGTTGGCAATACTACATGCACTTAAGAAATGGTGGCCTTCCCGAATGGGAAGACATTGCAAGGTAAAAATGGATCATGATAGTCTTAAATACTTTTTAGAACAACTATTATCTTTAGAAGAACAAAAAAATGGGTCACAAATATGTTGGGTTATGACTTTGACATCGTATATAGAAAAGGGAAGCAAAATTTTGTTGTAGATGCACTGTCAAGATAGGATGAGGATGTGGAAGCATTGTTTTGTGCTTTTTCTATTATCCAACCAAATTGGATAAATGAAGCAAGGCATGAAGGGAAGAAGGAAGAAGATGTATGGACACATTCAAAAGTTGCAGAAGACGCCAATTCAAACAATATTTCCAGAACTTGAAGAGGAAGGAAAAATCATATTGGAACACGGAGCATTCATAGAAACAAGAACCTGATACCTATGAAATTGATCAATTGCAGAGTATCTCATCAAGTGGAAGAACTTACCCGCTGAAGATTCCACATGGAAGAACAATAATTTTGTACAGAAGCATCAAGAACTACTCAAGTATTGAGGACAACACTTTTTCAAGAAGAGGGGCGTGTTAGGTCCCTATACTACTAGGGTAACCACTTATTGTTATTAGTACAACCTCCTTATTATATTGTTGTGCCCATGTAGTCCCCATATTGTTATTATTGTGCCCCATAGAAACCCACTATTGTTATTATTGTGCCCTTATATTATTATTGTTATGTTGGCTCTGATTATATTATGACCCCTTAGACTCCTATATATAGAAAGGAGGTCATGTCATTGGTATCATCCAAGAGTTGTCATTTGTGTAATGTAAAGGAGGTTGCCTTTTTGAAGAGGCTAAATTCTAAGGCGTTGATCTATATTTTCTATCTTTTAGTGATCTGGTTTCATAACACTTTATCAGGGCTTTTATATTATCGAAAGCATTACATATAGGCCTTTAAGCCTTAAAACCCCTTTAACCATTCATCTATCGGAATACAGGAAATACATGGGAAAACCATGAAAACTTGTTGTGAACCCTTAATTCAAACTTCAAAATTCATACACCTTCATCTCTAAATACAATCGAGTCTACTCTTCTGACCTTTCCGCAGCTCCGATTGTCGACAACCGACTTCCAATGCCTCCGATCGTCGATTTATCGCTATCGACATATCAGCATTCCACTACATTGTGCTATCACAACATTCATAAACTGTTAGTCCTTGACCTCCCTGATTTGTGATCACCGATTGCACCTAGACTGTCGATTTGGACTCTCAATCTGATGGTCCATGATGCATCACATTATCGCAATCAAACTTTTCAATGGTCAGACCCCATTCAATTTGAAGCATCGATCTGACCAAACTTCTGGACCTTATAAGGGTATAGGGAAACTTTTATAAGTTTTCAAGTATGCTTTATGGATCAACTAATTGTTTTTGCATTATTTCTCAGTGTATTTTGATTAGGGTAAAGAGTATTGGGGTAGGCAATAAGAGTGGACCCGCAGATTTATTAAGTACAGCTTATATAAAATGATGTCTATTATGGTAATCGTATATCGGAGGAGATGGAGTCGTGTGTTAAAATTACCATGGGAATGGAAAGCTTTGATAGCGATAAAGGTGATCCTCATTAAGTGTGCCAAGACCATACCAAAAGCCTAAAAGGTATGGTTTGCATGTATTTTCTTTCTAAATGGGTTATAATGGAAATAGTGCCGGTAAAGGGTTTTCCTGTGTTAATTATATCTAACAAATGGTTCATAAAGGAAAAGGTTATATATACATGGTTAAGAGTCATAAACAAAGGCTATGAAGGGTTTTAAGGCGCTGATAGGAAGGTTTAATGAAAGACTTCAATAAAGTCTTATATGGAGGCTCAAAGGTTGATTAGAGTTCTAATAGGAGGTTTTAGCGGGGTGATTGGGTTTTGATATAAAAAGGTTGATAAAAAAGGGCCTTAACCATTTGTCGGTGATGTTTTGATTCCTTTGAGAGTTAAATACCTGGGACTGATTTGTTTATGCATTTTTATGCATACTGTGGGTATGTGCGAGGTATCTCTGCATCAGTTTTATATACCTTGGGTTATACTATTAATACTTTGGTTTTTTAAGTTTTTAGTATTAATCCCTTTCTTTTTTTTATCAAGTAAGAGTAGCACCTTCTATTAATCTATCCAATAATACAAAATTTACCTATAGCCACACCTACTCTATGATATTTCAACAAACGGTAGGGCAGATAAAATCTGAACCACACATTCAAAATAATGAGAAGCTTGAACAAGAAAACCAGTGAGATCCAGCCAAACAATTTGGGAAAAAAGCAAGCAATCGACCATCTAGTCATACTATTGTGCACCAAATGAACCTTGAACTCCTTGGAAGACGGGTCCACAGAATTAAGGCCAACAAAAGTGCCACAAATGACCCGTCGAGGTTCCACAAGAATGCCAACAACAAACCATACTTTAAAAATTCTTACGAATGAAACAAAAAATTAATTCCCAACACACTCAACTCTTTTGGGTTTGAAACAACAAACCAACTAACATGAACATGTCTCCATCGTTGATCACCGAAATTGGATCTAACGGTCTTCGTAGATATTGGGTGGACAAGTAGCACGAGGGTTAACCACCTGATAAGGGAAATTTTCTCTCACCTCCTCTCCACAAGGTGTCACACGGAGAGTGGAATCGAGGACCAACCTCAAAAAACCAGAAACCACTTGGACCCTACGCAATATACCGCTTGTGGTTTTTGAATTTATCATCTTCCAGAAAAGCATGTGCGCTCTTTTTGCCAAGTAGAAATCGTTAATCTAGTATGGCAGGTGGTTCTTGAGCCTTCCTTCCATATTCTCTGTCAAACACCATCTAAGCAATATAAAAATGGATGACCAAACCTATGGTACTTCCCGAGTCAATCCTTTTGCCACCGAACATAAGAAAATAGAGCTTTGGATTGCAACCCAAACCAAAAAGGGTAGATGGTTTAGGGTTCTCCATTCTCCCACCTGTCTCCAAAACCCCTTCGATCCATCCTGTTAATCCATAGCTCCATATCTATGTTCGCCTGACAGAGACTATCCTCCCACAATTTTCCTGGAGGTAACAAATCCCAAGCTTGCCGAGAATCCCTATCCCTATTCGTGGCTCCTTCGTTCTCTGAATGATTTGCTAACATGTTAGCTTTCCTTTTCACATGGACAAATCTAACAGTTTTTAGGGTTTGCAGCTATGAGTAGATATGGTGAAAGACCTACAGAAGCTTACAATGCTTTGACACTTTATCTTGAGAAGTTCCATTGCATATTTTCTTTGTTGCTCTAATGATTAATTTTGAATCTGCTTCAATGATAACATTGTGTAAATTTGAAACCACCAAGATTTCCAATCATTGCTCTAATGCCATGAGCTCTGCCACGTTACTAGTAGCCTTCCTGAGGTGGCCATGGAAGATCTTCTTTATTTTCCCTTGATCATCTCTTATGGCACCCCCAAAGCCAGTTAATCTTGGGTTTCCCTTAGAAGCTCCATCTATATTAACCTTTAAGAAACCATAAGGAGGAGGCTTCCAAATGTTAACATATGTATTTGTTTGGCTCACTCTCTTTACTATTCCCTGTGGGCTTATGGACTAGAGACCCAAATGAAGTATAATACTCACCTCTTAGGGAAAAGGAGAATCCTTAGGAAGCGTCCTCAACAAGCTTCTTACTGTATCTCTGAGCTATCATAGAATTTGGTCAATTATGTGTTGGGCTTGCTTGTTTTGTTTTTGAAGATTCGATTGTTCTGGTCTTTCCAAATATTCCATATAAGAAAGCCTGGAACTAGAATCCAGGCTTTATTAATAATATCATTCCCTGAGAAGTTCTTCCTCGAGTTCTTCAAAGTGTTGGATGTTGAGTGTTGGGTTGTATTATATTCTTTCCACGACTAACCCATGTAGTTACCCAGGGGTTAGAGGGGGGGAGGTCACAGGGGGTTTGAGGGGTAGCCATAACCCCACTCTATCGGGCCAGGGGTATTAGCTCAGAAAATTTTGGTTTTGGACCCTATGTTAGGTTGGGCAGACCCACCTATGGTTTTGTGCATGATTTTCGCACATGGTTTTGAATGCGATGGTTTTCAGTCCATGGTATTGGACGCGATGGTTTTCAGTCCATGGTGTTGGATGCTTCAGCATGTATAAATATGTATTACAACATTAAAAGGAACATAATGGAAAATCAAGCTAGTACTCTTGGTTTTGGGATCTAGGGTAAAATCTCTGTGTATATGTGTTTTATGTGTTATGCTCTTGTATTCTTTATTTTCTATGTTTTAGAATTTGTATGCAGGTAGTTTCTGTATGGGGTTAAAACCTACATTTGGTATCAGAGCTGTTTTGGCTTCAAGGGGACGCCTTTGTTGTTGAGGGGTTTCTCTCGAGCCTTTGGTAGACCCTGTTCAGTCAGAGATCTATAAGATCGATTCTAGTGGTGAAAGAAGATGGCAAGCAATGGAAAGATAAAGATCAAGAAATTTAATGGTCATAGTTTTGAGTTGTGGAAACAAAAGATGGAGGATCTCTTAGTGGATAAAGATCAATGGATCACAGTAGATCTAGGTACTAAACCAACGGGAATGTGTGATGAAGAATGGAAGAATTTTGATCGGAAGGCGAAGAGCACAATATGATTGTGTGTCTCAGATTCAGTATTGCTGAGTGTACTAGGGGAAGCTACGGAAAAGGCTTTGTGGGATAAGTTAGGGACATTGTACCAATCTAAGTCTCTAGTGAATAAACTGTTCTTAAGGAAAAAGTTGTATAACCTAAGGATGAAAGATGGAGACTCAGTGATAGAGCATCTAAAAGCATTTAATGTTGTGGTAGGTGAGTTAGTATCTATTGATATTAAAATTTCAGATGAAGATAACTACATCAGTTTGTTGTTTTCTCTACCAGATTCGTGGGATAGTCTGGTTATTGCAATACGTAGCAATGCAACTGCGTTGAAGTTTGATGAAATAGTCTCAGCCTTGCTGATATAGGAGCTGAGACATAAAAATATGGAGAGCTAGAATGGTGATTCCTTGTCTGTACGAGGATAGTCCCAGAACAAAAACAAAAATAAGTCATCGAGTGGGAGATCTAAATCTAGAGGAAGATCTAAATCTCTAGGAAAATCTGTAAAGGTGGTGTGCTATAAATGCTGAAAGGAAGGCCACGTCAAAAGGGACTATAAATCTAAAGCTCCTGATAAATGAAAGGGGTGTGAGGATGCTCCTTCCATAGAGGTGAAAACCACCTCAGGCGAAGGTAGGGATGTGTACTTGGCTTCTTCAAGTACACATGTAGATCATGAGGCATGATTGATTAACTGAGGTGCATCCTTTCTCTTCACTCTCCACAGAGAATGGTTCTGCGAGTATGAGAAATATGGTGGTGGTGATGTCTTCTTAGGGGATGATAGGAAGGCTAGAATCGTTGGTCATGGAAAAGTAAAGTTGAAGCTACAAGGTGGAAGGGTTAGAACACTTCTGGGTGTTTTGCATATTCCTGCATTAGCTAGAAATCTAATTTCTGTAAGCAAGTTGGATGATGTAGGTGTAAAGATAGTGTTTGAGAAAAATACCTGAAAGATGGTTCGGGGACCACTGGTATTGATGCAAGGAGTTCGGTTTGGAACTGTGTACAAGCTGTAAGGTAGCACTATTGTTGATGGGTGCAACAGCTCTATGGTTCCTGAAAGTGGAGCTGAAAATGTAGTGGTCTCTAGAGAGAAGATCATGTTGTGGCATCAAAGGCTTGGACATATTGGAGAGAAGGGCCTTTGAATACTTCATGGTAAATGTATGGTATAAGGTATGAGTAATAGCTCTCTGGATTTTGATTTCTGTGAAAATTGTGTATATGGGAAGCAGAATCGGGTGAGTTTCCCCTCTGGTGGTAAGAGGGCAAAACAGATATTAGAGCTTGTGCATAGTGATGTATTTGGACCTGTGAAGGTTCCATCACTAGGTGAGTCTATGTACTATGTATCATTTTTAGATGAATTCTCAAGGAATACATGTATATATTTGCTTAAGAAGAAATCTAAAGTCTTTGACAAGTTTGAAGAATTTAGGGCTCTCATGGAAAATAAGAGAGAGAAGAAGATAAAGGTGTTGAGGATAAATAACAATGGAGAGTTTTGCACCAAGGAATTTGAAGAATTATGTAAGAAGTGTGGTATAGCATCACAGAAGACTACTCCATATACACCTCAGCAAAATGGAGTTGCAGAAAGAATAAATAAGACATTGATGTTAAAGGCAAGAAGCATTCTCAGTGGTGTTGTGTTAGGACAGGAATTCTAGGCAGAGGCAATGGATACTGCATGTTACCTGGTCAGCAAGTCACCTTCATCGGTGTTGGAGGATAATACTCCACAAGAAGTATGGACTGGTAAGAAACCCTCTCTTTCACATCTGAGGGTATTTGGATGTGATCCATATGTACATGTTCCAAAGGAGAAAAGAACCAAGTTGGATACTAAATCTGAAAAGTGCATATTTATTGGGTATAAGGATGGTTTAAAGCATTATAATCTTTGGAATCCAGTAACATGAAATGTTGTGTACAGTTGAGATGTGATATTCAAAAAGGTAATAGATGTTATTAAACATGAAGTCCAACCAAAGGAACCTGAGAAGATAGAGTTTGAGCTTAAGGTGGAAGAATCAAACTCTACAACATAGGAGTAATTAGAAGATGAAGAGCCACAAACTCCAGGTGTGAGAAGATCAGTTCAAGCAGCCAGAAAGGTATAGTCCATCTGCTTTCTATTTAAATTTTTCTTTATTTATTACTGACAATGATACCAGAACTATGAAGGAAGGAATAGCTTCATAGGATGAGAAACTCTGGAAAGAGGCCATGGTTTATGAAATGGAAGCTTTGCACAAAAATGAGGCTTGGGATCTGCTGGAGTTGCCGGTTGGAAGGAAACCCATTGGTAGCAAATGGGTGTTCAAGAAGAAGACAAATGCAGAAGGAGAGGTGGAAAAATACAAAGCTTGGTTGGTAGCAAAAGGTTATTCCCAGGTGTCAGGAATTGATATTGGTGATATTTTTTCTCCTGTTGCCAAGGTAACTTCTATTAGATTACTTTTATCTGCTGCCACTCCTTTTGATTTTCAGGTAGAATAGGTGGATGTGAAGACAAAATTTCTTCACGGGGATCCAGAAGAGGAAATATACATGAAGCAACCTAAACGGTTGCGGTGAAGGGTAAGAAAGAACTGGTATGCAAGTTAAGGAAGTCTCTGTATGCATTAAAAGAATCACCAAGGATGTGGTATCATAAGTCTGATACATTTATATGGGGACTTCGCTTCACCAGAAGCAAAGCAGATCACTATGTGTATTTTAGATTAATTGCTCACTGTGTTATTTATCTTGTCTTGTATGTGGATGATATGTTGCTGGTTGGAAATGACAAAGAAATTATCTAGGATTCGAAGACCCAGTTGTCCTCCAAATTCGACATGAAAGATCTTGGTGTTGCAAACTATATTTTGGGTATGGAAATTAAAAGAGATCGGGAAAAGAGGAAGCTCTTGCTAAACCAGAGGAAGTATGTTAAGATAATATTACAGAGGTTTAATATGCAGGATAGTAAACCGGTAAAGGTTCCTATTCCTGTAGGTGTGAGGTTATCTACTGAACAATGTCCCAAGGCAGAAGAAGAGGAAGAGGACATGCCCTGTGTTCCATATGCAAGTGCAGTTGGTAGCCTGATGTATGCAATGGTCTATACTAGACCACACATTGCACATGCAGTGGGAGTATTGAGTAGGTTTATGTTAAGACCAGGGAAGGACCATTGCACAGCAGTGAAGCGAGTTTTCATGTATTTGCATGGCACTAGTGATTATGGTTTGTACTACCAAGGAAGATCAGGCTTCGACAGAATGTTGGATATTCGTGGCTTTGTTGGTGTAGTCTGGGCTGGAGATCTGCATCAGAGAATATCTACAAGTGGGTATGTGTTTAACCTATTTGGAGGTGCAATCAGTTGGATGAGGAAGAAACAATCCGTAGTGGCACTATCAACTACAGAGGCAGAACACATGGCACCCACTCATGCAAGAAAGGAAGCAATTTGGTTGTAGAGATTGTGTTCAAGTATGGGGTTAGTATAGGAATCTATAAATATAGACTATGATAGCCAAAATTCAATTTTCTTGGCAAAGAACCCTGCATATCATTCTAAGACAAAGCACATTAATGTTCAGTATCACTTTGTGAGGGATATGATAGAAGACAAAAAGGTGTTGTTGGTAAAGGTGGACACTTTGAAGAATACTGCATATGCATTGACAAAATCTATGAGCTCTAAGAAGTTCTCTTGGTGTAGAGAAACAATGGGTGTTGCAGGGCTGGATAAATGACTAATCTCTCTTGTGCCCCCACTGTGGAAAGAAAACAACAAGTCAGAAAACGTTGGGTTGTGTTATATTCTTTCCACGACTAGCCCACGTAGTTACTAAGGGGTTAGAGTAGGGGAGGTCACAGGGGGTTTTAGAAGTACCTGTAACCCCACTCTATGGGATCCAGGGCAGCGACCTAAATTTTTTTGGCTTTGGACCCTATGTTAGGTTAGGGAGACCCATCTATGGTTTTGTGCATGATTTTCGCACGTCGTTTTGGATGCGATGGTTTTCGGTCCATGGTATTGGACACGATGCTTTTTGGGCCATGGTATTGGATGCTTATGCATGTATAAATATGTATTATAACATTGAAAGGAACATAACAAAAAATCAAGCTGGTAGTCCCGGTTTTGGGATCCAGGGGAAATCTCTGTGTATATGTGTTTTATGTGTTATGCTCTCGCATTGTTTATTTTTTATCTTTTAGAATTCGTATGTAGGTAATTTATGTATGGGGTTAAAACCTACACTGAGTCTGTCCCTATCATTTTGTATAAAGATCGAGGCCACCCAGTCCCACACATTAGATGTGAAAGGATAGAGGTTGAGAAGGTGTTGGATCGTCTCCTCGTGTGAACAAGAGCGGTAAAATTCGGAAATACCAATGAAACCTTTCTTTCAGAGGTTCTCCCAATTTAAGATATTCCTTTGATGCACTAGCTAGATAAATAAATTTATTTTCACCTAGTGGGGGCTCTGCCATAGTTTCTTCCAGACTTGATCAGGATTCAGATAGTTAAATCCTGTGACTTCCTGTTTAGCCTCTTTGAGGTTAAAGTAACCTTTCATGTTCTTTCCCCATATTAATTGATCACATGAGGAGGAGACCAAAATCCTTCTATGCTCTAGATTCTAGGTGAGAGCATTTCCTTGGGCCTTCAAAGGATTCCCATCACTTTATCCTAGATCCTTCCAGTGCCTCCATTTTCCATTATTCCTTTCCTGGTCCCAAAATTATTTTACCAAAAGTAGCCCTTTATTATCTGTGTCACTCTTGAGAGCTACCAATTCATCCATATAATGGTTGGGTTCCTATTGCCAATTGTCCTCCCAAAATCGAGCTAGATTCCATGCTCAGATTTCCCAGAAACAATGTTGCTGAACATCACTTTTATTTTCCCAGGCAAGGTTCGAGATATGGGAGCCCCTGATTTGCCTTGGCATTCTAATGTGATCCTTCTCCTACCAATACTTGGCATATTTTTGTCTCCATAGCTTGGCCTAGGGAGTGGTCGGCTCCTTGATCCATCTCCACCAAAGTTTGGCTCTCGAAACTCTCCTGAGGATTTCAGGATTATGAAGCCCCAAGCCACCATGGCTTTTGGGCTTGTAAAGCTTGTCCTAGGCTACTAAAGCCCACTTATTTTTCTCTTCCCCACTGCCCCATAGAAAGTCCCTTTGTATGCTCCTTATTTGTTTCTTAATGCCTTGAGAAACATGAAGAGTTGAAAACATGAAAATGGGAATGGCCTGCATGACTGCTTGTGTGAGCACAAGGTTCCCTACCAAATTTAGTAACCTACATGTCCATTTTCTGACCATGTCCTAGCGTTCATTTAATATTGGGTCCCACACTTTGTTGCTTAGAGATTTTTCAGTAACATGTATGCCAAGATATTTGGAAGGTAGTTGTTCCCTTTGAAATCCAAGACTTCTGGTAATGTTTCTCTGAATAGCAATATCGGTGTTAAAGAAAAAGACTTTGGACTTGTTGAGGCCTACCTTTGTGCTTGTTACCATAGAAAAGTCATTCAAGATGTTTTTTATTGCTCTGGCTTCCCTGACTATAGGTATGCCCCACAACATTGTATCATGCACAACTTCTTGATGTGTGTTTGCCTCTCCATCAAAGGTGATTTTGATACTCTGGATTTGTCCTTAATCATTTTCCATTTTGATTGCTTTACCTAGCACTTCCATCATGAGAATGAAGAGGAACGGAGAGAGCGGATCTCCGTGTCTAAGTCCTCTATAGGGTGTGAAGGTTCTTGATGGAGCTCCATTAAGCAGTATGGAAAAACTGGTTGTGGTGACTTGTGCCATAACACATCTTATCCAATTTTGTTCAAAGCCATAGGCTCTTAGAATTTCTCTTATGTAAGTCCAACTTAGCTTATCACAGGCTTTATCTAGGTCCAACTGAATAATCATACCAGCTTGTTTGTTTCTTTTGAGAGAGTGCACCACCTCATGAGCTTGGATGATATTGTTGAGAATTTGTCTTCCTTCCACATACCCTATTTTCTCCTCCCAGGTTAATATGGTACAAGGGGCTTGAATCTATTGGTTATTACTTTAGAAATAATTTTATACACCACATTACATAGGGCTATCGGTTGGAAACCATCCAGAGTCATGACATTTTCCTGTTTTGGGATCAAAGCTATGAAGGAAGCATTAAGAGCCTTCAGACCTTTTTGGATTTTCTGGTATCTTCCACATCCTCAAGATTATCTTGTTTGACTGTTTCCAACAAGCTTTGAAGAAGTCTACATTGAATCCATCCAGGCCTGGTGCTTTTCCATTTTGCATTTCATTAATCACTTCACTGACCTCCTCTTCCGACACTGGCTTATTAAGATTGTGGTTGTCCTCTCTGGTGACCAGTTGAGGGATATACTAAGTGAAATGGTCAATGAACCTGGATCTATCATCTAGTGGCTCTTTTGAAATATTGAGGAAGTGTTGTATAAGGACCGATTCCATATCATTGTGAGCGACAAGATCAATCCCTTGAGAATCTTTGATCTTTGTGATTTTATTATGTGCCCTATGAGCCATGGTGTAATTATGAAAGGATTTTGTGTTTCTTAATCCCTCTCTAATCCATTGTATCCTTGATTTCTGCCTCCAGAAAATTTCCTCTTGTAAGCATCGATCTTCCCATTCTTCCTGTAGAGAGTCAGTTAGCTTATACAGCTCTTCAATGAAACCATTAGTGATGTTGATCTGACTGACCTCCTAGGGCTTCTGCTTAGCTTCTCTTTTGGCTTTGAAGATATTTCCAAATTCCGCTTTGTTCCAAACTTTAAGCCCGGATTTGTTATCTTTAAGATTTTGTTGGAGCATGAACAATTTAGTGCCTTGAATGTTTAAATCCTCTCTCCACCATTTATCAATGTTACTGGTGAATTTAGGGTGAGAGAGCCACGCATTTTCAAACTTGAAAGGTCTATTTCTTGGTCTGCCCATAAAGGTGGCTTCCAGCTATATAGGCTAGTGGTCCAAACCTCCAAAGGGAAAAATGGAAACTATCATGCCACGGCTTGTGAGAAGGAGTTCCTCTGAAATAATAAATCTATCATGTTTGGAAGCAACTTGAGAAGACCCGCCCCTCTTGTTGTTCCATGCGAAGGTTCCATTTATTGTTTAAGTATCCACTAGCCCCATGTTCATAATGAAGTTCTGGAAGGCCATGGAGTCTCTGCCTAGCTGTCTAATACCCCCTTTTTTCTCTGAAAGAGATCTTATCATGTTGAAATCTCGTGCAATGATCTAGGGCATATTGGGATGTCTTGCTCTCAGATCCTCCAGGGAGATGAGAATCTTGAGTTTGTCTGCTTACTTTTGAGGTCCATAAACATTTCTTCTCATGAATATCCCCTTATCAACTATAGGTTGACATACCACCAAAATATAGTTCATAGATGTTTCAACATCCATGATTCCTAATTCTTGTGGACCCCATAGTGTGAGAATCCCCCATGTCGAGTTATTTGCCTTAACCTCTAGATACTCATACTTGATTAACCACTTATTGTGAATTTCTCTTATCTTATCCATCGAACATTTTGTCTCCTGAATAAAAACCATATTTGGTTTTTCTTCTTTCATTCTGTTATTGAGATTCTTTTGTTTCCTTCTATTTCCTATGCCTCTAATATTCAAGGTTGTGATCTTCCTTACGAAACGTTAGAAAAGGAATAACTGGTGAGATATGTCATCTTACCTAAGTTAATCAATAGTTTTCCACATTTGTTCAGTAGATCATTCTGTCTTGTCCTTCCTCTTTTCCTACATGAGTTCTTTGGCGAATGTGCCTATGTATTCTACATCATTTTGACCCCACTAGGCTCCTAGCTTTCATGATTTCATTTGACTCCAACTCCCTTTGATTTTCATCTCCATAGAAAGAGTGGTTGTACTCTGTCATAATCCTCTTTTGGCATGGAGTCCACTTGTATGTTCTGATGCAGGAGCATGTGACTCAGAGGGAAAGGTCTCTCAACTTATTCCAAAAAAATAAAAATAAAAAAATCTGCAGGCAAGGGAGTGGGGTCCTTCAGCCCCCAGTTTCTATGTTTTTTAGTTAAAAAAATAGGAACATGGTAGAAAATAAAACATGCTATGTTTTTCAGTTACAAAAAGCATAAAAGTAGAGAATAAAACAAGCTATCTTTTCACAGATAGACAAGTTGTAAAAAGCCTTATATTACTATGTAAAAAGTCTGCTTTTGTAATAGGTAAGATTATCCATTATGAATAAAAAATAAAATTGGCCGCCAAGCTTGGAGGAGAGGGAGGCGGTTCCAGAAGTATCATTATGAAAATTTCTCTGGCGTTTCTAGTCCAATGGTAAAATGCCTGTATAGTTTATTTTCACTATGTATTAAAGGGTGAATCGCTTTCCTATTCGTGGTTTGATGCCTTTGCTGTGTGTGTTGGAACAATTCAGATTGTTTTTCTTTTTCCATTGTTACACTGTCGCCACTGTAATTTCATTGTTATATGACACAGTAGGACTCTATTTACGCAGAGCAATTATAATAATTTCTTAAGGGAACAGTGCACGAACATGTGAAACTACAAATCCAGGTTGAATTGATAAGACTCTATGCAATACTCATTACTTTGCAGGAGCCAACGAAAATATCGTTCATTTTGATACCTAGAAAGTAATTGGAAGCTGTTGAATTAGCTATTCAGAAAATTTGTAGCGTGAATATTGTGCCTCGCAAGAAGAGAAGATGGGTCCACTTCAAATCATATATCCAACTCAATAGAAAATTGATGAGTTAGCTTTATCTGCAGTCTGGAAGTAATTACCAGCACAGCCCAGGAGGACCTGATTGAAAATTGATAGAAGAAAATTATTCATGTGACCATCAGCAAGGGAAAAATCATTCGAATGGCAGGATACTTACGCGTTGAACAAAGCAATGGTGGAGATGATGTTGTGCTCATTTGGGATGGATGTGAAACCTTAGCGCGTATTGGAATAGTGATAACAATATAAAACGTATTAAATTAATAAGTAATTCGATTGAATGTTGTCTAGACGTTGTGGAAAAGAATTGGGCGTATCACTATGTTATTTATTCCAATAAATTTAGAGTGTGCAAAGTATGGAACAGTGACTCGTGTGCTGATCTTTGAGATCACTGAACCAGATTTCTCTGGGGATGAAGTCGTTCGAATCTTTGTGCAGTTTAAGCAATCTGAGCAAACAACTAAGGCTTTGGTTGATCTTGATGGTCATTTTTTTCGCCGGCACAGTAGTCCATGCAACCTTGTATGATGAAGAGACGTTTAACAGGAGTGAATTGGCACCTGCAATAGGAGAGATACATGACTACCCTCAGTTTGACAAAATAGTGAATGGTTGAAATCTCAAGATTTTCCTCGTTTGATCTTATCATAGAAATTCGTTGTAGATTATTGTGACATATACAATCAACCAAATTAAGGCTTCAAATTAATAGATTCGTGAAGCTATCAATTTCATGACTGATACGCCTGAAGATGCATCAAGGGGAATTGGGACTAATATTCAGGAGATTGCCACTAAATTGGGGAGATTATCCCTAATGTATGCACCCTCGCCATCATTAGTGGTATTAGAGCCATCAACTAACATTGAATTGAATCTCAAGAGTAGGAGAAGGATGGCTTTCAGAGTTGGAAGAGCCTGTTGCGAATGCTGAAATAATGGAAACCATAGAAGAGCTGCGAGTTAGATTGGATGCATTAACTTCAGACATAAACATAAATGATGGAGATGTCAGTGAGCCTAAATTTGAAGCTACAGAGTTGGAAGTTGTACAAGTTACTACTGAGATGAGGTTGTTTCAGTTAGTGTTGAAATCCACAGTGAGGCCATGGAACCAATTAGTACCAATATACCAAGGAGGACTGAATCCAGAAGAATTGATACTGGATTAATAGCATGGAGAAATTCTTCGATTATGAAGAAACAGAAGGTGAGAAGAAAGTAAAGTTTGCTATCACCTAATTAATAGGCCATGCAGCACTCTAGTGGGACGGTGTGTAGGCAAAAAGGAGGAGACTTGGTAAGCAGCCAATCAAGAATTGGAGCAGAATGGTAGCAAAGTTAAAAGGTAAGTTTTTGCCCAGTAATTATCAACAAACATTGTTTAGACAAATGCAAAATCTTAGACAGAGAGCTTTAACAGTGAAAGAATATACAGAAGAGTTTTATAAGGTGAGCATAAGAGCTGGAGAAGCCCAAGACATAGATGAGAAGGTGGATAGATATATGAATGGCGTCAGGATGAACATTGAGGATGAGATAAGTCTATTGTCTCCAAAAATAGTAGAGGAAGCTTATCAGATAGCACTGAAAGCTGAGGAAAAACTCATGAGGAAGCAGTCCGCTAGAGGGAGAGGGACTTTCAGAGGAAAAGAAACTGAAGGTGGTAGTGAAAGATCTAAAACACCTAAAGAAGGAGCTAGCAGTAGCTCAAACAAGCATGCACCCACAGGAGATGATGTAAGAGGCAGAGGGAGTTTTCCTAGAGGAAGAGGAGGCAGAGAAATAAGATGTTACAGATGTAATAAGCTGGGACATAGAGCTTTTGAGTGCCTAGAGAATGTAGAAATAAAGCAGAGGAATGCAATTGTTTCTCCAGTTGAGGGAGAGGCGCCAGTGGTAGCAGTACCAGAAGAAGAAAATACACCAGAAAGAGGAGAATCTCTGGTAGTTAATAAAGTTCTACTTAAACCAGCAAAGGAGATGGCTGAACCACCACAAAGGAAGACTTTACTCATGACAGTGTGCAAAGTTCAAGGGAAATGTTTCCAGATGATCATCGATAGTGGAAACACTGATCATTTGGTCTCTACAAAAGTAGTGGAGAAATTGAAGATGAAGAAAATGAAGCATCCAATGCCTTATAAAGTGTCATGGTTGAAAAACGGACATCAACTGTTGGTAAGCGAACAGTGTGAAGTGGAATTTCAAGTGGGCAAGTACAGAGATAAAACTGTTTGTGATGTGATGCCTATGGACATGTGTCACATATTGCTTGGAAGACCTTGGCAATATGACACGAGAGCCATACATGATGGGAAGAGAAACACCTACAAGTTTGGAAAGGATGGTGTCAATCATACATTGTTGCCTTTGCAAGAAGAAGATGTATCGGGACAAAAGACTGATCCAAAAACTCTGTTATTTGGAGGAAAGGAATACTTGGAGTAGATAATGGATGTACAGTTGAGACGAGAAGAACTCAGAGTAGCTGAGTTGGAAGAGGAGGTCTCCATTGGTGAAACAGAGGAGAAGATCATTGATGATTTCTTGAGTTATTGGGTAAATCCAGAGCAGCTGGATAATGTAAAACCGTGTATTTTTGTAGCTGACAATTGTGATGTGATTACAGGTTTTACTGAGGAGGATGTGCAATCTTGTGAAACTGTTACAGCACAAGAGGAAGTTCTTATGGATGCAGAAGAAGTGGATCAGTCTGTAGCATGGATAAGTGAAGCAACAATTGAGATTGTTGAACTTTGTGATTTTCAAACTGAAAGTTTGTGTGTGAATGCAGGGACTATAAGTGATGATGGTATGCTTCAACAATGCCACAGAGAAATTGCATTGTTGGAATACTTGTTGGACAATCTAGAGTATGACACAGAGATTGTAGTAGATGAAAGAGTTCAGTACAGTGAAAGAGGGTAGGAAGATGTCACGGAAGTAGATGATATGAGAGAAAGACTAGTTGACAGTCTTGAGAATTCTTCAGAGAATTATTTGGGAAGGTTGGATCACCATACTAATGTGCTAATAGTGAAGGAGGATTCAGAACAACGTACTCAAATGCTGGCAAAGGAGTACAAGGAACTGATGCCTTATGATTTTTATTCTAACAAGTGTTTTGTGAATGCAGGTATTGTTGCAAAACATTTGACTCAGTTGAGTAGTCAAATGAAGGGAGAAGAAGTTTTCTTTTCCAGAAGACAAGAGGGTATGGATGATCAGGTGGCAGTCATAACAGAAACAAGAATAGAAGCAAGAAGTCAGTGAGTGACAGTACAAACTGAGCAAGCCGTCTTAGCTCAGCAGGCAACAAGAAATCAATAGCTTGAAGATTTATTGGACAAGGAAATTGAATTAATCAGAAGAATCATGTTGAAAGTGTCTTAGAGGAAGACATCAGCAAGGAAGAGAAGCAACAGAAGCAACAACAAAATGAAAACAGGGACAGATTGTGAAAGTGCAGTTAGTGGAGCAAGACAGCATAAGATATGGAGACCGGGAGAAGAGAAGCAACCAACAACAGATGATGACTTGTAGAACAAAGTGTGGGATCCTGGAAGACGAGGAAAAAAAAACTTAACATGCATGATCAGGAGATCATGATCATTTCCAACCTTGGGAGTCTAATGCAGGAGCATGTGACTCAGAGGGAAAGGTCTCTCAACTTATTCCAAAAAAATAAAAATAAAAAATCTATAGGCAAGGGAGTGGGGTCCTTTAGCCTGCAGTTTCTATGTTTTTTAGTTAAAAAAATAGGAACAGGGTAGAAAATAAAACATGATATCTTTTCAAAGATAGACAAGTTGTAAAAGGCCTTAAATTACTATGTAAAAAGTCTACTTTTGTAATAGGTAAGGTTATCCATTATGAATAAAAAATAAAATTGGCCGCCAAGCTTGGAGGAGTGGGAGGCGGTGCCAGAAGTATCATTATGAAAATTTCTCTGGCGTTTCTAGTTCAATGGTAAAATGCTTGTATAGTTTATTTTCACTGTGTATTAAAGGGTGAATCGCCTTCCTATTCACGGCTTGATGCCTTTACTCTGTGTGTTGGAACAATTCAGATCGTTTTTTTTTCCATTGTTACGCTGCCACCACTGTAATTTCATTGTTATATGACAGGGTAGGACTCTGTTTACGCAGAGAAATTATAATAATTTCTTAAGGGAACAGTGCCCGAACATGTGAAACTACAAATCCAGGTTGAATTGATGAGATTCTATGCAATACTCATTACTTTGCATGAGCCAATGAAAATATTGTTCATTTTGATACCCAAAAAGTAATGGGAAACTGTCGAATGGGCTATTCAGAAAATCTGTAGCTTGAATATTGCACCTCGCAGGAAGAGAAGATGGTTCCACTTCAAATCATATATCCAACTCAATAGAAAATTGATGAGTTAGCTTTATCTGTAGCATGGAAGTAATTACCAGCGCAACCCAGGAGGATCTCATTGAAAATTGATAGAAGAAAATTATTCATGTGACCATCAGCGAGGGCAAAAGCATCCGGATGGTAGGATACTTATGCATTGAACAAAGCAATGGCGGAGATGACATTGTGCTAAATTTGGGACGAATGTGAAACCTTAGCGTGTATTGGAATAGTGATCACAATATAAAGCGTATTAAATTAATAAGTAATTGAATTGAATTACTGTCGAGACATTGTGGAAAAGCATTGGGCGTATCACTGTGTTATTTATTCCAGTAAATTCAGAGTGTGCAATGTATGGAACAGTGACTCGTGTGCTGATCTTTGAGATCACTGAACTAGATTTCTCTGGGATGAAGCCATTCGAATCTTTGTGCAGTTTGAGCGATCTGAGCAAACAACTAAGGCTTTGGTTGACCTTGATGGTCGTTTTTTCTCGCTGGCAGGTGATGAGCCCCAAAATTGGTAACAATTTCTGTTCATTTGGCCTCATTTTCATTGTTCAGCCCTTGTTCAAATCCATCATTTTCTATAGTTTATGCATTATTTCTAGTATGTTTGTGTCTTTGGTATGAATAAGGGAAGTTACTTTTCCTAGGTGGTTAACATGTGTCTATTTCAGGTTTTTTGACGTATTGGAGCAAAGTCAAAGCAGTCATGAGCTATAAGGTAGCCAAGCCTGAAATTAGGACTTGAAGGAGGGATGTCTATGGCATTCAATGACCCTTCCTTGGGATTCTCACCTTCAGCTCCGAGCTCCAAAGACCACCGAGCCGAATCTAGAAGGCAGCCATTCAGCATTTAGAAATGGGTTGTTTGACTCACAGTTTGATAGCCGAGTTCCACAGATTGAGGAGGCTAGCTAGTTCCCTCGTTATCTATAAATGTTGAGTCCTCAGCCTTCGTAAAAGGACTTTTGAACCTATTGTGTACTTTGTACTCCAGTGCTGCAGTAGCTTTATTTCATTCCTTTGTAGCCATTTTTGGCAAAACTATTATGACTCTTTTTGACTAATGAGAAGCAGTTTGGTTTCCTAACAAGTCTGAGTTTTTCATAGGAGCCAAAGCTCTCAGGGTTGGGCCCAACCTGATAGCCTAGGACCTCCTTTCTGTATCATTGTGTTTCTTTACGTATCAATGTTTTTCTCTTTTATGCATTTGAACACCTTGTTGTTAAGTAGATTTTTATGATGCTAGGATACATCACTGTTTATGAATGGTTTTGGTTTAGATGTTTTGGTAGAATAATAGCAGCAAGATCTCCAAGAAAAAGAGACAACTACACTCCTGGTTTCACCTCGGCCTTATTGGATTTGGGGCTGGAATTGAGGAAACAGTGTTGCCTCACCAAAACACTAGTTTGTTTTTGATGCAATCTTGTGCTTGTTTTAGCTGTAGTGATTAGTCATGGGTGTGGACATCTGAAATGTTTCCTTACATAGATGGTGTACAAGGTTTTCTTCCCAAATAAAGTTGCTGCTCATTTATGATGATTGATGGATAGAATAGATTAGTTTAGGATTTGATCATTTGCGGGTTTTTGTAGAATTGATCAAGGCCCACCATGCGGCGTATCCTCCTCCTTCATCCATCCTCCCAAAGCATCATCTAAGCCTCTTGTTTTGTCTCATAGCTAAGCTGCCCTTTTTCCCATCTATCCTTTGTGTCTACGAAACCTTACCCTCTTGCTCATCATTGCCTTAGTCATCTTCGAGCCAAGTCAGCCTTCCACCAAACCTCCCACCAGTCCTTAGGCCATGTTTAGACCCCTATCCTACCTCTAGACCCATCCATGCACCTTCCCGCACTCATCCACCTCCTAAAAACCGACTTCCAAGTTTCCTGTAGAAATTCTGAAGTTTCCTGTAGAAATTCTGAAGTTTCCTGTAGAATCCCTGCAGACTTCCTGTAGAAGCTCACAAGTGAGGTTTTCTGATAGCCAAACCTTGTGAGACTCTGGGGAAGAGTGTTAGGGACCCCTTAGACCCTCTCTAAGCCTCTCCAACTACTTCCAAGCATTCGTCTTCCTTGGTCCACTCCTGAACAGTGAAGCATAGTTCAAGTATATGCATGTGAAAATCGACACTTAATCAAGAAAATACAAAAAGATACTTTCTAGAACAAAATTAGACTAAGACATGTGCATTTTCCCTTTTTGAAGTCAATGGCATCTCATTCAGCAGTCTCTATTCTCATTATTGCATCAATTGAACTAGCTGGTAGAATTAGGGTTTGCTAGGGTTTGCAATCCTCTTCTGCTTTCAGTTTCTTTCCACAAGTAGATTAGCTCCCTTTTGAGTTAGCTTTCATCCATCATTTACAAGCTTCATCTAAGAGCTTATAGAAGTTGGCTAAATCCTTGGCGGACTTGTGCCAGCTGACCAAGTAACAACTGCGACAAGAGCTAGTACTTGTGCATACAACACCATCGCTTCCAAGTTTGTTACAAGCAACCAGGTTGATAAAAGTAAAGAAGGGAGTCCTAGGAGTTGCAGCATTATTGCTGCAATACTGGAGCCCACCATCTTTTTGGTGCCGTTGCCAGGGAAGCATCAGAGTATTGGTGATTGTTGCTATTCTTCTATTTTCCACTACAAACTTCTGCTAAGTAGTTTATTTCATTTCCATTCTACAATTTCAATCGTGCAAAAGTAGACTAGAAATTTCTTGCTTTCCTAGATTAGCCTTCAAATTCCGCAATTTCAATTCTGCAAGCATAGATTAGAATTTCAATTCTACTTTCGTAGATTAGCATTTCAATTCCGCATTTTCCTTTGAGTAAGATAGTTAGCTGCAGTTCAACCTATTTTAGTTTTGCAGGTACAAAAGAAAAATACAAAAGCAAGAAAAAGTATTTCCATTTCATGCCTCGTAGGAACAAAGATAAGACCGGCAAATTCCTACCCAACACCCCCACCACATCGCTGAGTTAACTTTCTCTCTTCTTTGGTGACAGTGAGCCAGAAGAACCTATAGGTGAACCTCCTGAGATATACGAAGATCCTATAGCGGAAGAAGAGTTAGAAACCATTCCGTCTGCAGCCATGGCTGAAAACCGAAATGGGAGAAGAGAAGATGAGAGAAAAGAGGGTGCTTTTCCCATTCGAGAGACCAATGGAAACATGAAGATGAAAAACATAAGTCCCTCTACGCTACCTCATTTCCATGGTCTGACTTCTGAGGACCCTGATACCTTCTTGTTTGAGTTTGTTTTCCTTTGTAGAACTTATGACTATGCTGAGGATGAGAAAAAGATGAAACTCTTTCCCTCTACCCTTAAGGATGCAGCATTACGCTGGTTCATGGGGTTACCTGGAAACAGTATCACCACTTGGGCTCAAATGCAACAAGCCTTCAACACCAAGTACAGAGACTACTGTAGGTCCAAGGAAACTAAGGGGGAAATCTTTTGGATGACCATGGGCAGTGACGAATCTTTGGAATACTATGAGGAAAGGTTCCAAATCAGTTACAAACGAGCCAGGTGCATACTTGAACCGGAATCTCTGAAGTTGGTTCTGCTCCGAGGAGTCCCTGAAGACCTTTTGGACACCCTTAACCTGCTAGCTGGAGGAGATATCTACCAACTACCTTATGAGGACATAAAGACTGTGTTTAGAAACCATTCTAGGGTAGCCTGGAAGAAAGGTAGGGGGAGTCATCTCTCAGCTAACACCTCTCTCTCCAAGCATGAGTTTGCTAACCAGATGGAATATCTTAAGAGCGAAATGAGATAGACCATTGCCATGCAACTTGATACCTTCCGAATTCAGCAAAAGAAGGAAGCGGCTGAGAGGGCCTTGGCCATTTTTTGTCCTATCTGCACAAGTAAACACCCCATGAATGAGTGCCCATTACACTCAGTAGAGGTATGTTTCGTGTGTGAGGAAGACCATCCCACCAACCAATGCCCTACCTTGCCTAGATTTAAAGCCATGTACCTAGGGATCGAGGTGGCTACTGAACCTCTCTACTTCCTCAATCAAAGGAGGCTTCATGGACCTAAACCTTATCAACAGGGAATGCAAGGGTCATCCTGAGCTTACTACCACCCCAACCAACCTGCCCATATGCCTTCTTGGGGCCCCCCTGCTCATCCTTCCTGGTCTGCACCTCCTCCATGGTCTTATTCATCTCCATACCAAACTCAACCTCCCTCTCACTCATTTCACTCTCATGCCTAGCCACAACCTCAGTGGAATGCACCTCAACCAGGGTGGAGGCCCCAATACAACACTCCTCCTACCATTCTACCTCCACCACCAACTCAATCCCAACCATTACCTCCTGCTCCTCCAAGACAACACCATATGCCTGCTCAACCGAACCCGAACCCCAACAACAGACAGGCCCAACAGGTATATACTAGGGAGACATCATGCCCTATCTATGCTGTGGAGATCCAGGAGATCAACTTTCGATCTGGGAAGTCCTTCCAGAGCGCCAACCCCCTCCCTTAGAGGAGGAGGAAGAGAAACAAGAAAGTGAACCCCAAGCCATTCCACCCTTTCCTGAGCGACTCACAGCGACCACACAGCCCAACCTAGAGGAGGGCGAGCCTCTAGGAGAACTTAAGTAGTTGTGTGTGAAAATTCCACTTCTCTAGGCCATCAAAGATGTACCAATTTACAACAAATTGATTAAAGAGAAGTGTGTTAGGCACCCAAGCAGGCGAAAGAAAGATGCCTCGACTATCAATGTCATAGGACAACTGTCCGACCTCATGTTGGGGCAAGTAATTTGTCCAAAGTATTTGGACCCTGGGAGCCCTATAGTTGATGTCCACATCAATGGCACCATCATACCCCACACTTTGATTGATTTAGGGGCTGCCATCAATGTGATGACCAGGGACACCATGCTTAAGCTCAATCTTCAGAGTGCCCTAAGAAAGACTTCGACAATGCTGCAATTGGCAGATCGCTCCACCGTGACTCCCGAAGGGATTGTGGAGGATGTCTTGGTTTCTGTAGACTCATGGGAATACCCTGTGGACTTTTTGGTCCTCCAGCTTAAGGCAAAACTCACAGGTTATCCTCTCGTTTTGGGAAGGCCTTGGCTGGCCACTGCAGATGCTTATATCAGCTGTCGAGTGGGAAGCATGACCATCAAAAATGGGCCTATGTCCAAGCAGCTGGTCCTATACGCTCCTGTGCAACCTTCGATAGAACATGACTTACCCCTCTGGTTGGAAGAAGGAGAAGAGGATGAGATCTACTCTGCACCATTATGCACAGTAGAGGCCACCAAGGGAGGTCCTCCAACTGAGGATGATTTGATTGAAAATTTAATCCAAAATCCTCCCCCTAGTGAGCTATCCTTGAAAGAATTGGTGGAAGAAACCTAGGCCAATGCCTTAGTAGACCTAAGTGCTACTTATCCGACCAACACCAGAGTTAAAAATGTGGAGTTTGGCCCTCAGAAAACCTTGAAGATAAGCTCCTCTCTCTCTCCCTCTCAGGAAAAGGAGCTATGTAGTCTCTTCACCCGCCATTTGGGGGCCTTTGCTTGGAGCTACAAGGAAATGAAGGGAATCCATTCCTCAGTCTACACTCATCATATTTACATCAAGGAGGATTGTAAACTAGTTAGGCAACCCCAGAGGAGGATGAACCCAGCCCTTAACGACATTGTTAAAGAAGAGTTGCAAAAACTGTTGGATGCGGGATTCATCTACCCCATCTCGGATAGTGAATGGGTTTCCCCTCTAGTGTTGGTGCCCAAGAAAAAAGGGAAATGGAGAATCGGTGTGGACTACAGGGAGTTGAACAAAGCCACCAGGAAAGACCACTTCCCTTTACCTTTCATAGATCAAGTGCTGGATGGTCTGGAAGGAAAGATATTTTTCTCCTTCCTAGATGGGTTCAGTGGGTACAACCAGATTCAAATCAGCCCGGAAGACTAAGATAAGACCACTTTCACTTGTCCATGGGGTACCTTTGCCTACCGTGTTCTTCCCTTCGGGCTATGTAATGCCCCTGCCACGTTCTAAATGGATGTGTTAAGCATCTTTGCAGAGTTGGTCCATGATTCGGTAGAAATCTATATGGATGACTTTACTCCTTATGGGTCTGGCTTCTAGGAAGCCTTATCCAACTTGGGAAAAGTCTTGAGTAAGTGCATCGAGATGAATTTGTCCCTCAGTCCAGAGAAATGTGAGTTCCTGATGACTGAAGGGACCGTGTTAGGCCATACCATCTCTCGCCAAGGGTTACAGGTGGATCCCAATAAAGTTGCTATCATCAAAAGGGTCCCACCTCCTCAGAAGGTGAGAGATGTCCGAAGTTTCTTAGGCTTAGAAGGATATTATCGTAGATTCATTAGAGACTTTAGTAAGCTGGCCTCACCATTGTTTGGTCTCTTAGAAAAAGATGTTGAGTTCAAATGGTCGGATGACTGCCAAAAGGCTCTGAATGAATGAAAGGATAAGTTGGTGTATGCTCCCATTCTGAGAGGCCCAAACTGGGTCCTACCTTTCCACATTCACACGGATGCATCGAACAAAGCCATAGGGGCAGTCCTAGGACAACTTGAAGAGAAACTCCCATATGCTATATACTTTGTCAGTAAAAACTTATCCAAGGCATAAATGAATTACACGGTAACCGAGAAAGAGTTCCTGGTTGTGGTCCATGCCCTGAACAAGTTCCGACAGTATATCACTAGCTATCAAACATTTGTACATACTGACCATGCTGCAATCCGATATTTAATGAATAAGCCTGATGTGAATGCTCGTATTATTAGATGGTTACTTTTATTGCAGTAGTTTGATTTGACCATTGTTGATAAACTAGGTAGAGAAAATGTTGTTGCTGACTTCTTGTCTAGACTGGATTTGCCTGCAGGTGAAGAAGCAATCGTGGATGACCAGATGCCAGATGAGCATCTGTTTGCCATCTCCGTACTCTCCCCGTGGTTTGCTGATATAGCAAACTATCTGGTCTCAGCACAATTCCCTCCGCATCTATCCTCGAAGGAGAAGAGCAGAATCGTGAGAAAAAGTGCCTCATTTACTTGGATCAGGGGAAACTTGTTCAAACTTGGCCCTGATCAGATCTTAAGACATTCTGTAAGGGAGGAGGAAGTCTTTGACATCCTCCTAACTTGTCACTATGGACCATGTGGAGGACATTTTGCAGCCAAGAGGACTGCCTTCAAGATTCTACAGGCAAGCTACTATTGGCCCACTCTTCATGCAGATGTCAGAAGATATATCAGCCAATGTGACCGATGCCAAAGGATGGGGAAACAAACCCCAAGGGATGAAATGCCTCTCCAACCTCAGGTGACTCTTGAGCCATTTGAGAAGTGGGGTATGGACTTTGTGGGCCCTATCAACCCTCCTTCAAGGAAAAGGTCCTACATCATTGTGTGCACAGATTATCTGACAAAGTAGGCAGAGACCAAAGCAATCAAAGCAGCAATAGAAGAAAAGGTGGCCGAGTTCTTGAGAGAAAACATTTTCTACAAATTTGGCTACCCAAGAGAGATAGTCACTGATCAAGGAAGTCAGTTCACCTCCAATTTGATTGAAGATCTCCTTGCTCATCGCAGAATAAAGCATAGGACTTCCACCCCATATCATCCTCAAGTGAATGGGAAAGTGGAAGTCACCAACAGAGCATTAGAGGGGATCTTGACCAAGGTGGTGAGCAGCAGCAGAAAGGATTGGGCAGATTGCCTGGTTGAGGCCACCTAGGCCTGCAACACCACTTGGAAGACCACCAGCAGTTTCACACCCTATGAGCTGGTCTATGGAAAGAGAGCTTTGCTGTCAATCGAGTTTGACTACAACACCTTGAGAATGGCAGCTCAGCTGGACTTAGACCTCAGTCATGCTCAACAACAAAGGTTAATGCAGCTAAATGGGTTAGATAAACTTCGAATGCAGGCCCTCCTCCACTCAGAAGTGACTCAACTTCAGAGGAAGGTGTGGCATGACCGGCACCTCAATGACAAACAATTCCAGCCAGGTGATTGGGCACTGCTATATGATTCCAGACATAAGGATTTCAAGGGAAAACTGAGAACGAGGTGGCTGGGACCATATGAAGTAGAAAAGTGTAATGATAGTGGCTCTACTCTTATCCGAACTATTGATGAAGAAGCCATCCCCATGCTTGTCAATGGACATCGACTTAAGATCTACATGAAGCCTCTGACAAGGCAAGAGTTCATCAAAACTATGGAAAAATTAGTGCTGGTCATAGAGAAGGGTTCTGCCTCTGTTTTGGGCACACCCTGAGCCTCATTTCATATTCTGAAAAAAAAAAAAAAAAAAAAAAAAAGAAAAAAAAAAGGGAAAAAAGATCCTTGGTGAAAAACCTTTCTGAGGCGCCCAAGGCAGGTAGTAGGAGTGAAAACCTCATTGAGGCGCTCCTGCTGTCTTTCTAAAAAAAAGAAAAGAGAATGGAAATAAAAGATCCTGGGATGAAAACCTTTTCAAGGCACCCGGGGCAGGCGGTAGGGGTGAAAACCTCATTAAGGCACCCCTGCTATCAAGCTACCAGACAGCCTCTCATGCACATCCACCATGAACACTCATTTTTGCAAAGTTTGGGTGCAATCAGATCGTGGTTTGGCCTTCTACAGGAAGCTACAGGACTTTCTACAGGAAGTTCTGTATTTCTACAGGAAACTTCCTGTAGAACGTTTGAGTTGGCTAGAATCAACTACAAGGAGAGATTTGGAGCGTTAAGTCGAATAAGGGGGTATGCAACCACCCTTCTCTATCATTCCCCACTCGCTCCACCTCTTTTCACCACCAAAATTCCAATCTGAGAAAGCATACCTGCACATGCAAAGAAAGCTCTTTTTTTCAAATAAGGAAAATTGTATTTCTTTTCAATTTCACAAATAAGGTCTCCTCAGGCTCGAATGCTCACCTATTAGGTGACCTCAAGACCTTTCACCTGTTCAATAAAATTCTAATTATGTCAGCATGCACCCCAGGGGGAGAAACAACTACAGGATGTCCTACAGGAATCCTGTAGCAACTGATCCAGCTGGAGTACCTACCATGAAGACACTAGCAGTTCATAGGATCGGTGCAAGCCATGTTCGCCACCAGAGGAACGGGTCTCCAAGACTCCCAGCCAGCAGCAACCAATACAGAGAAGCTCCAACACCTAACCACAGAGCAATAGCACGCAGAACCGGCATCCATCGTCTTGAACCCTGGAAGAAATCACATCCACGGCTGCACAGGTAAGTAACTAACCTTATTTCGTCCCATAGCATAAACTATACTCTGAATGTGCACAAATTTGAAAATGGGCGGATTGAACAAGGCTAGTTGCCACTCAACTGGTCACCATAGCCCGTCAAGCGACCTTGTAGGATCCGAACTGGATCGATTGTGCAGGAGGGATGAACAATTGGCACGTGGGAAATGTCCAGTCGGGAAGAAGCGGAGGTATGACAAGATTGGCAGTGGTCACTCCAGTCGGGAGAATTTGGCGGTCAGGGGCACGCTGGGATATGATTACGATGACATCGGCCAATGGACAATCAGGGACAGCTCAACCCCGCGCCATGGATTTCGCAGCAATTCGAAATCGGCCGGTGGATTTTTATGACGAACTGGAATCATTTATAAAACAACTGTTCCCCAGCCGAATGTGCGTCCTCTTCCTCTGCAAGCGATTAACCTGAAGACTTCTACCCGATTCAAGCATCCTGCTGCCGCTCGGACTGGTCCTGCGCTGCCGTAAACTCCTCTGGAAGCCAAGAAAGAACTCCTACAGGAAACTACACTACAGGAAATGCGACATCCGCAACAGTGCAAACTGTTCACGTCGAGGTGGCGAATTTCAGAGGTAGGCAGAATTTAACCTCCCCACGCAAAGAAAAATTCTTTTCAAAGGTGGTACAATCGACGTAGAAAAGGGGTAGGAAAATTCATGTGAAATTCTATCTAGTTTGATATATGTTTCGCTGCTAGAATCGTTGTAGTCATCTGCATGAGAAACTTTCTTCACGCATAAATGAAAATTCCTTCCTGTAGAGGGTGATACCCTGCCGAAACACTATCAAAACTGCAATTTTTTTTGCCACTGCGTGTATAACGGAGACGTAGCTCTGCGCTCCGAGTGGAAATTCTCGAAGTCCTTCCTCTGTACATCTGAGTAGGCAAATTCAGCAGGGCAATCGACAAAAGGTTTTTTTTTCTGCTCTAAGGAAAGAATCCGCTCAGAATTCTCAGTCTGAGAGCGCAAACACAGAATTTGATCATGCCGGGCAAGTTCATTCGTAAAGAACGATCAGACTCAAAGAAGTTACGGGAGACCCGTGAGGTGGTAGAATTGTTCTCCCATGCACAGTGGATGTCATTTTGTGACAAGCTCCAGGGGCACGATGATGAAATTATAGAAGAATTCCTTCGGTCCCAGGAGGCGAAGTAAAAAACATTGGCCATCGTCAATTTCAGGGGATTATCCCTCAGACTCACACCGCAGCTCATCAGTAGGGTGACTGATCTTCCAATGGGAATCCCGTGGGATAAGGAGGAAAGGAAGCTGGGTAAGAAGGCTAAAGAAGAATTCTTCTTGCCTGAAGAACAATTCTCAGAGGATAAAAACGGAGTGAGGAGGACTAGCTTGCAGCCGTTCTGGAGTGAAGTCAGACTCCAAATTATGAAGTATATCACTTGCGAGAGGCGGTTTAGTATCATATATGGTTATCACTTTCGGCTGCTCACAGAACTCAGGCACCACATGGACCTCCCCTCGGAGCAGAAATTAAGAATTCCATACTTCCTTTTGCAGTCCATGACTGAATGTGCCACCAAGTTCAGAGAAGGGACACCGGACCAGCTAGCACATCATGGGCTTATAAAGCTCCTCGTGTAAGATGCACTCCACACTTTCACTCTCCCTCTCTCATGGGAGATTTTCTGGAATATGACAAAGGATGATGACATCCGAGTTTTAGCTGAGGAGCTTACTTCCTCTAGCAGTGAAGAGAAGGAGCCTACTCAGGCCGAGAAGAAGAGGAAGAGATAGGACACCAAGGGCAAAGCTCCCAAGAAGGAGCAAAAAGGAACACCAGTAAAGCAAGATGCCAAAATAGGGGATGATGGGATTTCCCCAACGCCTAGAGAAAAATGACTACAGAGAAGGGTAGAGCGGGCTGAGAAAGTCCAGGATAGTAAGGGCACCCCTAAGGCTACCTCGGCCAGGATGAAAGAAAAAGTTCCCGCAGCCAAGCAGGCTAAAACTGTGCCCTCGATTCCTACAAGAAAACAATAGGGTACCCCTACAGGAAAGCAGCAAAGTGCTCCTATAGGGAAGCAACAAAGTGCTCCTACAGGGAAGCAAAAAAGTGCTCCTACAGGGAAGCAGCAGAGTGGTTCTACAAGGAGGGAGCAGAGAATTCCTTCAGGGAAATAGCAAGGTCCCTCTACAGGAAAATTGAAAACGGCTTCTACAGGAAGCCAGAAAGCAACCACTACAGGACTTTCTACAGGAAGTCCGAAAGGAGAACAACAACAGGAAAAATCAGCTGAAATCCTAGCTAGGGAGGCAGCAGCTGTGCTGGCCGCCCTAAGTACCCCTCCCAAGGCAAAAGAAAAATGAAAAAGGGAGACTCCTTTGTATTTCAAAGCAAGAAGGAGTGTGAGAATTAAGACTGGCAGACCCCAGCCTCCATCCAAAGAACCTATCATTATTGTGGATACTCCTACCACGCCAAGGGATAAGTCCCCCTCCAAAGCCTCCATCACTTATGAGAGGGGAAGCTCGAAAACATCTTCAAGGAAGGACAGAGTGGAAGAAATGAGCTCACAAGCCTCTCTACAGGATGATGAGGCCATTCTACAGGAAACTCTGGCTAGGCTCAAGGAAACTGAGCAGATGGAGGAGAAGGCAGTTGAGTCACCACCAGAGGAGGAGGCAGTAGCCAAGTCACCACCAAAGGAGGAGACACCTGATGTTATTGTGGAGCCAAGCCCACAGCCCAACTTGGGCTATTATTATAACTTTTTGGAAGCGGGCAGAATTATTCCCCAAAAGTTTACAGTGCCACTGTTTTTAGCACTAGAAGAACAGGTCTGAACCCCCATGTGGATGAGGATAGCTAAATCTAAAGGAGTAGCGGATATTGGGCCTCTAGAGGAAAGGCTCAAGGAAGCACAAAGGGAGCTGGCAAGAGTAAGGCATGTGGAAATCTCCCAGCAAGCCAAATTGAGAGAAGAAAATGAGTTGCTCAGGCAGCAGCTCTAGCTGTAGGAACAAGGGAAAGAAAAGGTCATGGCAGCCAAGGATCCATCAGCAGAGCCTCAAGGGGAAGAAGATATGCAAGTTGATCTTCAGGAATTCAAGCAGTAGCTACAGGAAAGTGAACTGCAGGCAGATATTGAGGTACAATCACTAAGGCAACAGGTGCAAGAAAAGGAGGCACAACTGGCCTGCATGGCCAGTTGGGCAATGGAAGCACTCCAATGTAGGCAACCGGCTAAATCTTATGGCTTGTACCTTCGGGACCAGTGGCTGCAGTTCCAAAATAATACATTGGCGTAGAGGGGTAACTCTCATATCCAGAACCCCCAGCAATTCACAGATTTATGTAACACCAGTTCCTCAGAAGATAAGGCCAAGCTCTCATAGTTTTACCTCCATAACTTGGCCCTTCCAAACATCACTTCGTGGGACCCCAACACAGTAGTAGGGGACATGCAGTTGATGGAAATGACCTCATGGTCAAACCACGAAGAGGAGAGAGAAGCTGAGGTCAGGAATATCATGGATCGAGAGTTACATGAGCCACTGTTGATCAGAGCAGAGCCAGGGGACCCCACAACACTGATATCCGCTCACCAGCACCTAACAACCAATTCCCAGGGATTACTAGATTACATGGATCATCAGGCCCAGGCCATAGCACACTTCGAGGATATGGAAAGGTTACTTGGGGACAATTGTGTTCATGCTTGCACTCGTAGGTGGAACACATTGTCCCACAGCCTCAAGATTCGAGAATATCACACTCTAACTTGGATGAGGGAGGCCCTGGCACGGGTACCTCTTTACAAGAAGTCTATACAGAACCTCCAAGACAGTTGGATAGGCCTCAAGCTAAGTCCACCTTGCTGTTGGGATTATTAGAGGGAGGATCAGAAGAGGAGGAGCATAAGCAGTGGGAAGAAGTGGAGAGGAATGCTGGATTTCATGACTGTGTTGAGGACACTACTTCAAAAGCCTGGGATGTGAGAGTGGCCATCAAAGCGATGAAAGATGAGGAGCTAGACTAGTTGCTCAGGGATGAGCAACCCTTTTAACAGGGGGGTGATGATGAGCCCAAAAATTGGTAACGATTTGGGCTCATTTGGCCTCATTTTCATTGTTCAGCCCTTGTTCAAATCCATCATTTTCTATAGTTTATGCATTATTTCTAGTATGTTTGTGTCTTTGGTATGAATAATGGAAGTTACTTTTCCTAGGTGGTTAACATGTGTCTATTTCAGGTTTTTTGACGTATTGGAGCAAAGTCAAAGAAATCATAAGCTATAAGGCAGCCAAGCCTGAAATTAGGACTTGAAGGAGGGATGTCTATGGCATTCAATGACCCTTCCTCGGGATTCTCACCTTCAGCTCTGAGCTCCAAAGACCACCGAGCCGAATCAAGAAGGCAGCCAATCAGCATTTAGAAAGGGGTTGTTTGACTCACAGTTTGACAGCCGAGTTCCACAGATTGAGGAGGCCAGCTAGGTCCCTTGTTATCTATAAATGTTGAGGCCTCAGCCTTCGTGAAAGGACTTTTGAACCTATTTTGTACTTTGTACTCCAGTGCTGCAGCAGCTCTATTTCATTCTTTTGTAGCCATTTTTGGCAAAACTATTATGACTCTTTTTGAATAATGAGAAGCAGTTTGGTTTCCTAGCAAGTCTGAGTTTTTATAGGAGCCAAAGCTCTCAGGGTTGGGCCCAACCTGAGAGCATAGGACCTCCTTTCTGTATCATTGTGTTTCTTTACGTATCACTATTTTTCTCTTTTATGCATTTGAACACCTTGCTGTTAAGTAGATTTTGTTATGATGCTGGGATAGATCACTGTTTATGAATGGTTTTGGTTTAGATGTTTTGGTAGAATAATAACAGCAAGATCTCCAAGAAAAAGAGACAACTACACTCCTGGTTTCACCTCGGCCTTATTGGATTTGGGGCTGGAATTGAGGAAACATGCTGCCTCACAAAAACACCACTTTGTTGTTGATGCAATCTTTTAGTGTGCTTGTTTTAGCTGCAGAGATTAGTCATGGGTTTGGACATCTAAAATGTTTCCTTACATAGATGGTGTACAAGGTTTTCTTCCCAAATAAAGTTGCTACTCATTTATGTTGATTGATGGATAGAATAGACTAGTTTAGGATTTGATCATTTACAGGTTTTTGTAGAATTGATCAAGGCCCACCGTGCAGGGTATCCTCCTCCTTCATCCATCCTCCCAAAGCATCATCTAAGCCTCCTGTTCTGTCTCATAACTAAGCTTCCCTTTTTCCCATCTATCCTTTGTGTCTATGAAACCTTACCTTCTTGCTCATCATTGCCTTAGTCATCTTTGAACCAAGTCAGCCTTCCACCAAACCTCCCACCAGTCCTTAGGCCATGTTTAGACCCCTATCCTACCTCTAGACCCATCCATGCACCTTCGCTCACTCATCCACCTCCTAAAAACCGACTTCCAAGTTTCCTGTAGAAATTCTGAAGTTTCCTGTAGAAATTCTGAAGTTTCCAGTAGAACCCATGCAGACTTCCTGTAGAAGCTCACAAGTGAGGTTTTCTGATAGCCAAACCTTGTGAGACTCTGGGGAAGAGTGTTAGGGACCCCTTAGACCCTCTCTGAGCATCTCCAACTACTTCCAAGCATTCCTCTTCCTTGGTCCACTCCTGCACAGTGAAGCACAGTTCAAGTATATGCATGTGAAAATCGACACTTAATCAAGAAAATACAAAAAGATACTTTCTAGAACAAAAGTAGACTAAGACATGCATTTTCCCTTTTTGAAGTCAATGGCATCTCATTCAACAGTCTGTATTCTCATTATTGCATTAATAGAACTATCTGGTAGAATTAGGGTTTGCTAGGGTTTGCATTCCTCTTCTGCTTTCAGTTTCTTTCCACAAGTAGATTAGATCCCCTTTGAGTTAGCTTTCATCCATCATTTACAAGCTTCATCTAAGAGCTTATAGAAGTTGGCTAAAGCGCTGGCGGACTTGTGCCTGCTGACCAAGTGACAGCTGCGACAAGAGCTAGTACTTGTGCATACAGCACTGTCGCTTCCAAGTTTGTTATGAACAACCGGGTTGATAGAAGTAAAGAAGGGAGTCCCAGGAGTTGCAACATTATTGCTGCAATACTGGAGCCCACTAGCAGGGTAGTCCATGCAACCTTCTATGATGAGGAGACGTTTAACAGGAGTGAATTGTCACCTGCACCGGGAGAGATACCTGGCTACCCTCACTTTGACAAATAGTGAATGGTTGAAATCTCAAGATTTGCCTCGTTTGACCTGATCATAGAAATTCGCTGTAGATTATTGTGACATATACAATCAACCGAATTAAGGCTTCAAATTAATAGATTCATGAAGCTATCAGTTTCATGACTAATACGCCTGAAGACACATCAAGGGGAATTCAGACTGATATTCAGGAGATTATTGTTAAATTGGGGAGATTATCCCTAACATCTGCACCCTCGCCGTCATGTTCTTCTGTTGTTCCAGGAATTTCTCTATATCTAAATTATTCCTATCTAAAACCTATGGTAGTTCCTAGTCCTCCATTCCCGCTTCACTCAGAGTCATCTCATGGTCCCTACTAATCTCCATACACGTTCGTAGATCATCCTTTTGCTGGTTGTTAACTGTGATGCCCCCATGTCAACTACGTTTTCCTGCTCCTCGGTTATGTTCTCCATGTCCTCGAATGTATCCTTGTTCCCCTCTTCTTCCTCTAGGATCTTGAAATTGTTGTGTCTTGTATGTTTATCCTCATTTATCTTCTTTTGAGGGCTTTTACCTCCTTGCCCTTTGCCCCCAACCTTGGTGAAACCCTCCTTTTCATGGCATTTGTGGTACATAAATGGGATGTGCTCATAGTCCACCATTTGCACCCATTTTTTATCATACACTTCTAAAATTATTGCTTCTGGAAGGGCTCCAAATAGGTCCATTTCCATAGATATTCAAGCAAAGGATGTATATTTTCCTTTCAGAGTTACCTTTAAGATCTTTAGAAAATGCCCCAACTTGTTGCCTATTGTTTTTAGATATTCTGGTAGCTAATAATCTAGAGGAAGGGAGTATAGTCTAATCCATATTGATACTGATGGAATGTCTCACGTTCCAGGACAATGTTCATCATCCATGGCTGCATGTAGAGTCTTGCTGCAGCACAGAAATATGGCCCCCCTTCAAACACTCTATCCTTGTCCTCTAGGATTGTGAACACCACTGTGAAGAAGCACTTAGAACCCAATTGTAGGTGTATTCCCCCGTTTGGCTTCCAATGGCTCCTAACCCAGACGTGTAATGCCCTCTCCATCGGTCATAACTGCATGAATTTACATATGGTTGCACGATCTTTCATATGATCCCTATGTGCTTGTGTTGTTGGATCGCTTAGTATAACCGAGGGAATGATGCTCGACTTGGGTTTGTAGACCCCAGTAGGCTTTATGGAAGTAGGTTTTTCACAACTGCCTCCATTCTCCTTTTCCTTACTTGTTCCCAGTTGATCCCCTTCCTCATCCTCAAGTCTGTTTCTACCTGATGTTCCCTTGCTTCTTGCCTCTGATACCCTCTCAAGAGGTTTTTTGAAATGCTTCTTTCTCACGTCCTTACTTCCCTATATAGCTACCTGATTGTAGGAGGGAGCGTCACCCCCCCTGCACGTCCCACCATGGCACCCTAAGTCAAAGCCCTAGCGCCAAATCCAACCCTAGCTCGAGTTGCAGGCCGTCCTCTGCCTTCTCCAATATTTCATCAAGGTATTAATCCCTTGTTGTTATTAGTTCCTTAGGTTTATATTATCAATCCCTTAGATTTATTAATCTAAAAGTTCATATTCTTAGCATATAATAATAACATAATATTATTA
>APFE031561268.1:96153-123940 GCA_000404065.3 Pinus taeda | reverse complement strand
AATATAATTGATATAAGCTTATTTTAATATATTAATTACATTGGAAAATGTAGTTGCATATATGTTTAATATATGTCTGTCCCATATATCAACCATATTGATAAATATAATTTTGCTAGTTAGAGTTCCTTGCACTATGCCTATCAAAATGAAGCTCCTAGAGATATTTATCTCTTTTTTTTTTAATACCTCCGCACTGTTTACGTCACCCTGCATATTACTTCAAAAAATTGTGCCAAAAGGTTTCAGGAATCAAGTAGCTGATTTGATGTGCCAAATTTCACCAACCCACAAAACTTTTTCCATGACCAGCTGACCTGAAAAGTTAAGTTTGAATACGAGCTTTATGGTTCAGATGATGGGGATGGTTCGAAATTCAATTTTGGCTGATTCAAAAGCAAGTAGCTGATTTGATGTGCCAAATTTCACCAACCCGAAAGGATAACATCCAAGACCAGCTTTAGGGTTCATAGATCAGCCATGATTCGAACCATAGTGAATACGCCGAAATACTAAATAATAGACCTGCCGGAAATAACACGGCAGTGTGCAATTTGGCATCTGAAGATGTCCAATAAGGAATAATAGACACTGCCAAATCTTTCTGTACAAGTTCAATTTGCTCAAACTGATAGCTACAACGTGCAGTCGACACATTCTGAGAAGCAATTTGAAGCAATGTGTGGTGCACAAAAAATCTGCGACAACAAAATCACATCTGAAATGATCTGCAACAGTGTCACAATCCATCTAATTTAAAAAGCCTTGAATTCTATAGAAAAAGATACATGTGATGGTAATTTGTACTTTGTTAGTCTATCGACTTTCGTATTATTCTCATGTCAGACACACTGTATTTAACGAACGGTAAATTCCTAAAATTCCAAATCCGCTCTTCTGTAGAAAAATCCAAGCGGATTTGCGCCAACAGATTCAACTAACTCATTTAGTTCTCGACCCTTGTGTTTTGAAGGGGAAAACTATGCATTATCTAGCTGTTACATCAAAGCGGCAAGAGGTGGTAAATTAATCGCTATCAGCTTCAGCTGATCCAGACACTTCATGTAAGTTCAGGGAATTCTATCACTCTTACACACCATTTAATTCCAACAACTCCATGTGATGGCCGGCCGCAAAGAGACAACCCTTTGATTTGGAGCTTGCACTTGCGTACGAAATCATAAAAAAAAACTGGAAAGGAAGGGTGAATGCAGTGTGAAAACGCATGGACAAGGAAGGACGTTTTCAAGTTAGTTTGATCAAGGTCATTTTCTGAGGCTGTGTGCATTGAAAATATGCATGGTCGGTGTGGCCGGACACGGCTCTATGAGATGACTGATGCATCACGACACCATCGTAATGGCTAATCAATTCAAAGCCAATGGAGAGATACACATCTACATGAGGATGTATCTGATCTCAGCAAACGGAATGATTTGTTTCACATTCCAGAAATTGAAATATGTTTGAAATCTGAAGATTTTAATGAATTTTGATATTTATATTGTCTTGTTTGTCAAAGCATTGCAACTTGCATTGGCGCGCGTTTGAAGGAGGCATAAGAGAGGACAAAAAATTGTGAAGCTTCATATCCTAAGATAGGATGTCGTTAAGGCAAGTAGGACACAACCAAAGAAATAATTTTATGGGATGGTTGGCTAGTAGAATTCCAAACTGAGCCTCATGTGAACTGAGCCTCATGTGATCAGTTAAACCCTATACTAGAATTGTTGGAGTCAAAGAATGTCTTGAGTTAGTCTTGTCATTCCCTCTATAATGAAAATTCTTGAGGGTTTGAAGCTAGCTCCAGGGGAGTTCTCGTAAAGGATACTAGTTTTCATTGGTCGTGTCTAGCATTCTTCGCCTTGTAATTTTCATATTAAATAAAAATATAATTAACATATGTTTGGAACTATTTTCGTGTGCGTTTTTAATTTACGATAGGTTGTGGAAAGTTTGAATCTAATTCTAATAATATAATATAGTTAGGAAACCTATTTTACTGTTAGCAAATTTATGTTACTTCGAAGCTATATTGGACGCAACAACATCTATCCATATGCCTAGAACAATCCTTAACTCTTACTTACTTAGGACTAGGGCTATATCGAAGATCCGCAAGGCACGTCCCACCTACTCCCAAACCATAAAATCATAATGTTGTAACTCTGTACGATATACATACAGATAATCTATAACTAAATGAAAATCATTGGTGTAATAATAGCGAATAATGTTTGTATGAGTGTTTTTATTACCAAGTAAATCGAGACTTGCTTTCTTCTTAAACTACAAGAGTTCCAAGAAAATCAAGTAAAATGGAGTGGTTGATAACCCTTTTTTTTACCAGTATGGAGGAAAGGGGAAATGTAATAATTTGAAAATAAATAAGAATTTAGAGAGCAGAAAAACTCATATCTTTAAAACTTAGTCGAAAACTCAGTAGGTATCTGTGTACGCTACACGATGTGCATTCATAAAAACAAATTCATGTTTCAATGTGCATTATAGAAAACCAAGAGAAGGTATACATATTACGAAAAAGAGCCTCGTTACCCGGTCATGAGAAGTGTATATATATATATATATAACCAAGCTTACAAGGCCGGCAAGTCATGGGCGGTACAAATATATAATTCATTTTTAAAAGGTTTAAATGTTTCATAGAAGCTATGGTTAGAGAAGGTCAATAACGAGGTGTGGCTTTACCGTCGTCAACGTGGAAGACAAAGAGCATAGGAAAAATTAGAAAAACGTGCGTTGAGTGGTTGAATTCTAAGAACTCATTTGAAGCCATATCTAACACCCCTATGACTGTGGTTTTTGGAAATTTACTATTTGAGACATTCAACTCTTATTAGACTGAATGAATATGGAAGCCAGCTATGTGCGGATGTAATTATTATATTAATGGTGTTAATAAATATTCTTTTTAAAATATTCATGAAATAGCATTATAGTTTAAAATTATTTTCCAGCTTAGAAAAAAATTGTTGGTGGTGAAGTCTACAAGATGGACTTTCCCTAAAAAGCTCATAAAAATACTTAAGAGAAAAAAATTGAAAGAAATAAAATTAACTTAATATGAGATAAATATTATGTTAATCACTTAGTCCTAGATAAATACTCTCTTAGATGGAATAAATCATTGTGATAGAAAAAAAATTTCTTAAAAAAAATAAAATAATCTTTCTTGAAAAACTAAAACAAAAAGGTCCAGGTAGAAGGCTACCAAACCAAAACCACCTCAGAATCAAAGATGTTGTTGATTTTGGAGCACAACGATATCATAGATTGCGAGGAACTACAGAAGGAAGTTCATGGTTGTGTGAAACGTCCTGAGTTCCTTAATAATTCGCAAGGAACCTATTACTGTTATGCAATAGTTACGTTTATATTGGATTTGAAATATTTCAAATTGTAGATTGGCAGTTATGTTTATATTGGATTTGAAATATTTCAAATTGTAGATTGGTAGATGATGCATGAAATTGATGTGTATTTACATTGATAAACTTCTGTTGAATTTATAATAGATTTGATAATGAGATGGTGAAGGATCATATATTAAGAATTATTTCACATTCATGTATAAGTCATAGTTCTGAGAATTATATGGATTATATGGATGTATTTAAAAGTTAAATCTTAATAAGTTTATTCAAATGCAATACGAGTGGAAAGCGGAAGATAAGTTGAGAGTAGGAAGAATTAATTTGTGTTGATTGAAAAAAACTTGTACCAATGAAAATGAAACTAGGGAATGGTTAAGAAAAAATTTTAATATGTTTTTAATTAGTGTTATAATTCGATAAGATTTGTGTTGATGGAAGAAAACCTGTATCAATGAAAATGAAACTTGGGAATGGTTAAGAGAAAATTGTTTTAATTAGTGTTATAATTTGACAAATTGTCTTTTGTGAAAGAAATATATATATATATATATATATATATATATTTAATTTTGTTTGTAATCAAACTTAAGGAAAATAAAGCAAGCAAGATATGGCATGTGTATCGTGTTCTTCAAAAGGTAAAAGACTATATGTTCTATTTGTGAATTTATCTTGTACATTGAATAATTATTTGTAATTATAAAGAAACATATTTGAATAGAGTGTTATTGATGCACGAGCATCTAGCTAACCATGACTTGGTGAAGTCTTTGCAAGGTCAAAGGACTTTGAAATTACTTTTATTTAGTTTTTTCTGATTGATAGGAAAGTAGGGAGGACTTTTATTATTTTATTTACCGTTAGTTAAGGCAGTTGAACACTTATAGCTATAGAATGATATGTTGTTGACAAACTATGATTAACTTTTTTTTTATTATTTTAAAAGGAAAAAGAGACAAAAGTGGTTGAACAGGAAATCTTGTCAAAAGATCAATGAAAGTCTAATAGGAAGTAACTGTAAGAGTCTGTAACTCAAAAAAAAAAAACTATAGAGTTTCATTAATTGGTAGAGGAGCCTATAAATGTAAGATGAAAAACCAAAGAAGGGGTTCCATTCATGACCTCTCGCACTCAAGAAAAATAACAACAGAGAATTTCAAAATTTGTCCATATGTGTGTTTATTGTGTCTAATATTTCCTATGCTAACAATTATATGATTACACAACTAACTTTGTACATAATTTGATAAATGAGTTTTACATTACATTCTAGAGGAAAAGACCATCTAAAGAAACAACAAGACCAAGGAGCAAACAAGTTTTTTTTTATGGTGCTCGAACTAACACCCAAGAACATTGCGAGTGATTACACAAAATTCTATTTCATTGAGAGTGAAACAGTATTGCAAGCGGTTGCACAAAGCTCGTGAAAGAGAGAGATACTGCAATTGAAATTCAAATACATTGAACGTATATTTTAACAGTTCCATCCACGATAATCCAAGAAATCAAAACAACATACATCTATCAGGTAATATCAAACAAAACCGATGTAATTATAGTCATTGCTTTTTTCCCAGAAAGAACATTCTGCAAAATGTCGAAGAGTCCAGCGCAGTAAATTGTTACAATAGAACTAAAAGGAAAGTTGAGAATCGTTCACGCTCAAACATTGAGTCGTAAACCCTGGGTAAGGGTTTCAGTGATAATACTTGTTTCATACAACGCAGACACACAGACTCAAAACAGAGTACCCAAGACAAGGGAGCTGAAGCTACAAACAAAAATTTCGGGCCACATACAGTGGAGACCAAAGCCCCGAATACCCAGAACCTTACTCATAGAAATTGTGTGACAAACCCTTACGTTTGAAGAGAAGAGACTAAATGACCAAGGCGATGGAATACGAGAAGTGTGTGGGAGTAGAACCTACCAAGAGGAATCGAGGTTGTGATACCAAAAACCTCCGACGGCAAACCCCAATACCTGTATGGAAAGAATGCATGACTGTTAATGGCATGTTGAAACAACATAGTGGATAAAAAAAATATTGAAATGAAGAATTACAGTTGCTAGGAGTGTCAAATGATACCTAAGGGTTTACGGAGAGGCCGACAACAGTGACCCAGTGACAGCGTCAACCAACTGAGAAGAATAAAGAGCGATCGAGGTCAGAAACCGCGGAAGAAAGCCCAAGAGTTGAAAACAGAGAAGGAAATGTTACCTGTAAGCACTAGAGTTGGTGTAGCGCCATCATTTGAGCGTGGGATCGAGTAGAATTTGTATTGCAGAATCGAGTGAAGAACATCAACACAATAATAAACATACAGTGGTCCGAGAATCCACAACAAGACGGAAAACAACCACAATAATAACCTTACATAAGAGAAAAGAACGAAGTATAACACAGAACTTACCCTGTCCAATGCAAGACAAGTTATAATTAGCTACAAGCCAAGGGACCAGCATAAACAGAGTCACAGTAATGAATAATCGGAGCACAATCAAGACCTACAATAGTGCTGCCCATCAACCCTCACAGAACAATGCAGAGGAAACCCTCGACAACAAGGTAACAAAAGACCGAGAACCATAAAACAAGGAGATAACCCAAGAACCAAGCAGGAGTTGTGAACCTCAAGGCAAGTACCCTTACATTAAATGTGTCATTGATTGCTCATCAACCAAAATCCCAGAAATATCCATATTGCATTATATCCGTGTGAGCATTTCGTGTGATTAAATCAACCAACAAACATTGTAAATCATTCCTAGTACATCAAGTGTGTTTTGAGTCGGGCTGGACCCATCAATGTGGTATCAGAGCCAGGTTAAGTTGATTGAGGATATGGAAATAGGAAGATGGGGTTATGGCCAAGGTGGTAGAGGTGCTTGACGGTTGGGAAAGGGAGGATTGAGAGAGGAGATTTGAATTCTTGCTGCCCGTTTGGAGGTAGTGGAGGTAGGGAGAAGAAGAGACGTGGAGATAGGTGATGAGAACGAGGAGGAACATGAAGCAGCAACAGATGGACCAGAAGGTGAATCTACAGAAGTGAGGTTATTGAGATCTGTTCTAGTAGCAAGCAGTAAACCCAAGCCACAACTCCCCACCTATGACGACAGTTTGTCTATTGAAGTTTTATTGGATTGGACCAGTGAGATGGATAAGTATTTTGAGTGCGAGGAAATCAGCGAAGACCACAGAGTAAGGTTCACTGTGATAAAATTGAAGGCACATGCAACCCTATGGTGGGATAGTGTCCAGAACAAGAGGAAAGGATTGAACAAACAATCGATCAAAACCTAGTCAAGGATGGTGGCCAAGTTAAAGGGCATATTTTTGCCAAAGGACTATCAGATTGTGTTGCACAGACAGGTGCAGAATCTAAAAGAGAAGGGATTGATGGTGAGGGAGTACACGAAAGAGTTCTATTGAGTGAATTTGTGGGTCGAATATACAAAGGATAAAACAGAAAGGACAACCAGGTATGTTAATGGGCTAATGTTAGATATTTTTGATAAAATCAATATTTTGTCACCAAATAACACTAAGGAGGCATATCAGAGTGCGGTGAAGGCCGAAGAGAAGATTACGAGAAGGCAAAATGCCCGAAGAGGATGAGGAGCCGACAGGGAAAAAGGCTAGTCATATGGAAGAGGGTGGACTGCAAGTAATAATGAGGAAGGTAGCAGTTCGAGAGCTTCTGGATCAGCGGACAGAGGTGACATCGTAAGAGGTGGTAGATCATCACAGTGAGGTAGAGGTAATGGCTGAGGAAGAGGGGCTGGTTACCAATGTTATCGGTGTCATAAATGGGGACATAGATTGTTCGAATGTTCGGAAGCAGAACAAGCTGGGCAGCGGGGTGCATATGTGACATAGCCAGAAGAAGCAGCAGTACCTCCCCAAGAAGCAAAGAATGCTCCAGAGACGTGGGAAGCTTTAGTGCTGCATAAGGTGCTGTTAAAACCAGTCAAGGAGATCACTGACCAGACACAGCAGAAATCTTTATTTAGAACAATTTGTAAATCGCGAGGTAAGTGTTATAAATTAATTATTAACAGTGGTAGTACTAACAATTTAGTGTCCACGGAGATAGTAGAAAAACTGGAATTGAAATGTTTGAAACATCCCAACCGCTACAAAGTTTCATGGCTGCAAAAGGGCCATCAGTTACTGGTAGATGAACAGTGTGAGGTGGAGTTTTAGATAGGAAAATACAAAGATAAAGTTGTTTGTGACATCATGCCAATGGATGTATGTCACATACTGTTGGGCAGGCCTCAACAGTACGATTGGAAAGTAGTACACGATGGGTTGATGAATTGTTATAAATTTGTTAAATATGGAATCAAGCATATGCTTGTACCCCTCAAGGAAGAAGGAGCAGCAGAGACAAGTGAACCGAGAGCATTGTTGGTTAGTGGGAAACAATTTTTAAAATAGGTTGAGGATAGTGAGATAGGTTATGCAATATTGAAGAAAGCAAGGACATTGTTATTGCAAATGGAGATATCAAATTTATCTATGGAAATTCAGGATATGTTGGGGGAATTTACAGACATATTTGTGGATGATTTTCTAGATAAAATACCCCCCAAAAAAAGTATTAGTCATCATATTGACTTCATCCCTGGAGCTAGTTTTCCTAACAAAGCAGCATACCAAATGAGCCCCAAGGACAATGAAGAAATCATGAAACAGGTGCAAGAGCTATTGAACAAGGGATTGATAAGGGAGAGTTTGAGCCCTTGTACTATTCGAATGGTCCTCGCTCCAATAAAAGGAGGAGAGTAGTGGATGTGCATCGACTTAAGAGCCATCAATAAGATCACCATCCGGTACAGGTTTCCGCTACCAATGATGGATGACATGATGGATTGTTTAAGTGGGGTAGCGTATTTCGCCAAGATAGATTTGAAGAGCAATTACCATTAGATTCGAATACAAGAGGGGGATGAATGGAAGACAACCTTTAAGACGAATGAGAGGCTGTAAAAATGGTTGGTCATGCCCTTTGGGCTCAGCAATGCACCCACTACATTCATGAGATTGATGAATGAGATATTGAAGGAGTAGATTAGAAAATTTGTGATTTCATACATGAACGATATGCTGATTTTCAGCTGGACAAGGGAAGAACACCTTCAACATGTGTGTAAGGTGCTGGAGAAATTAGAGCAGAACAAACTACTGATGAACTTGAAGAAATGTACTTTTCTGAAGAAGAAATTGATATATTTGGGGTTTGTAATAGCAGAGAATGAACTGAAGATGGATCCAAAGAAGGTGGTAGTGATAGTGAATTGGCCATCCCCAAAAAATTTATTTGAGGTAGGTAGCTTTCACGGTTTAGCAAGCTTTAATAGGAAGTTCATATGGAATTTCAGCGAGATTTGTGCACGAACGCTGGATACCGTTAAAAAGGCCAGTGAGCCTTTTCAATGGACAGATGCAACAGAGAAAAGTTTCCAGTTATTAAAGAAAAACATTACTGAGAGGTCAATCTTGAGATTACCGGATTTCAAGAAATTGTTTCAGGTTTGATGTGATGCACCGGGACAACAATTGGAGCTATGCTCAGCCAAGAATATAAGCCTATAGCATTTTTTAGAAAAAATATGAATGAGAGTCGACAGAAATACTCATCATATGATAAGGAGTTCTATGCAGTTATACAGGCTTGAAAACACTCGAGGCATTATCTGTTGGGGAACGAATTCGTGATGTTCTCAGATAATTCTTCACTACAATATGTAATGAAATAGCACAAGATGAACCACAAACATGCCAAATGGGTAGAGCATCTACATAGTTTCAATTTTGTATTGAAACATATTAGTGGGAAAGAAAATAAAGTAGTGGATGAACTAAGTAGGAAAGTTCTACTTCTACAGGAAAGCATTGTACAAGTGCTGGGTTCCGAGCACTTGTGAGGTTTGTACCAAACTGATGCAGACTTTAAGGAGGCTTATGAGGCATGCCGGAATCCCTTAGTGAGAGATAACGGCCCTTGGTTAAATTACAATCTGTAGGAAAAGTTGTTGTTTAAGGGAGGGCAACTGTGCATACCTCACTACTTGATGAGGGAGAATATTATTCGAGAGAAGCATAGCATAGGTCTCGCCAGACATTTCGATGTGGATAAGATGGTTTGAGCAACTCAGAAATTTTTACTTTTGCCCAAGGATGCAGAGAGATGTGTAATGATTTGTAGTAAAATGCAAAGTGTGCCAGTTACCAAAGGGTCACAGTCAGAACACAGTGTTATATACACCATTACCTATTCCAGGCAGACCGTCGGATTCAGTCAGCTTGGACTTCATCTTAGGCCTACCTAAGACACAACAAGGTTATGAATCCGTAATGGTAGTGGTGGACAGATTCTCAAAACTGGCACATTTTATTCCTTGCAGGAAAACTAGTGATGCCATGCATGTGGCCCACTTGTTTTTCAATGAGATTGTCAAGTTACATGGATTTCTCAAGTCTATCCTATCAGATTGCCCAAGTCTATCCTTAGGTGTACCCTATGGAAGAAAATGGATACTCAGCTGAGTTACAGTTTTTCTTATCATCCACAGATGGACAGACAAACAGAAGTTGTAAATAGGAGTTTAGGGAATCTACTATGAAGTCTAGTGCGGGAGAATTTACAGATGTGGGATTGAGTGCTTGTGCAAGCAGAATTTGGTTACAACGATTAACATAACTGCAGCACAGGCTTGAGCCCTTTTCAAATCTTGTATGGCATGCACCCTCGCAGAGTGCATGAATTGCGTGATCTTGGACTACAAGAGAGGCAAAGCACAGATGGAGAGAATTTCACTAACGCGATGATGGATTTGCATGAATAGGTGAAGATTAAATTGCAGGACAACAACTTAAAATACAAACAGAAAGGAGATTTGAGGAGAAGGTAGTTACAATTCAATGTAGGAGATGAATTCCTCAAACATTTGCGCAAGGACCGTTTTCCTACGGGTACGTACAATAAATTAAAATAAAAGAAGATAGGAGCATGCAAAATCCTTCGGATGTTTTCAGCAAATGCCTATGAGATCCAGTTACCACCAAGAATAGGCATTTCACCTATCTTTAATGTAGCAGACCTGTTTCCATACATGGATGATCTAGAAGAGAAGGAAGAAGAAGGAATCACGCGACCTACATAGAACACCCAAAGTGAAGGAGAATATTGGAAGAGACAGATGCCTTACGTTCAACCTCCTGAGATCGAGAGCATTCTTGACACTTAGGTGGCTAAACGAACTCAACGGAAGGAATATCTACAATACCTTGTCAAGTGGAGAAACCATCCTATTGACGATAGTTCATGGCTTGATGCCAGGTATATCGAACATAAAGTTACTTCAGTTGAGAAGCTCATGGACTGGAGCCATGATTTCTTTTTGTCTCGGGAGCCTGATGCAGGAACATCTAGCTCACCATGACTTGATGAAGTCTATGCCAGGTCAAAGGATGTTGAATTTACTTTTATTTAGTTTTTTATGATTGATAAGAAAGTAGGGAGGACTTTTATTATTTTATTTACCATTAGTTAAGGCACTTGAACAGCTATAGTTATAGAATGATCTATTGTTCACAAACAATGATTAACTTTTTTTATTTTAAAAGGAAAAAGAGACAAAAACTGGTTGAATAGGAAATTTTGTCAAAAGATAAACGAATGTCTAATAGGAAGTAACTATAAGAGTGTGTAATTGAAAAACAAAATAACTGTACAGTTTCATTAACTGGAACACAAGCCTATAAATGTAAGATGACAAACCAAAGAAGGGGTTCCATTCATGACCTCTCACACTCAATAAAAATAACAACAGAAAATTTCAAAATTTGTCCATCTACATGTTTAGTGTGTCTACATATTTCCTATGCTAACAATTATATGATTACACAACTAACTCTGTATAAAATTTGATAAACAAATTTTACATTACGTTCTGGAGGAAAATACCATCTACAGAGGCAACAAGACCAAGGAGCACAAAAGTTTTTTTTTTATGGTATCTGAACTGACAGCCAAGAAGATTACGAGCGATTACATAGAACTCTATTTCGTTGACAGTCAAATAGTATTGCAAGCAGTTGCACAGAGCTCGTGAAAGAGAGAGATACTGCAATTGAAATTCAAATACATTGAACACATATATTAACAATTCCGACCACGATAATACGAGAAATTAAAACAACATAAATATATTAGGTAATATCAAAAATAACCCATCTGATTATAGTCATTGTTTTTTTTTCCAGAAAGAACATTTTGTCAAATGTCGAAGAGTCCAACACACTAAATTGTTACAACAGAACTAAAAGGAAAGCTAAGAATCATTCACGCTCAGACATTGAACCGCAAACCCTGGGTAAGGGTTTCAGTGATAATACTTGTTTCATACAGCGCAGACACATAGAATCAAACAAAGTACCCAAGAAAAGGGAGTCGAAGCCACAAACAGAAATTTTGGGCCACATACAGTGGAGACCAAAGTCCCGAATACCCAGAAACTTACTCATAGAAAATGCATGACAAACCCTTACGTTTGAAGAGAAGAGACTAAATGACCAAGGCGATAGAATACCAGAAGTCTGTGGGAGTAGAACCTACGAGGCAGAATTGAGGTTGTGATACCAAAAACCTCCGACGACAAACCCCAATACCTGTATGGCAAGAATGCACAATTGTTAATGGCATGTTGAAACAACATAGTTGATAAAAAAAAATTGAAACAAAGAATTACAGTTGCTAGAAGTGTTGAATGATACCTAAGGGTTTGCAGAGAGGCCAAGAACGGCGACCCAATGACAACGCCAACCAACTGAAAAAGAATAAGGAGTGACCCAGTTCAGAAACCACGTAAGAAAGCCCAGAAGTTGAAAACAGAGAAGGAAATGTTACCTGTAAGCACCAGACTTGGAGTAGCACCATCGTTTGAGCCTGGGAGTGAGTAGAATTTGCATTGCAGAATCAAGCGAAGAATATCAGCACAATAATCAACATACAATGGTTCGAGAATCCACAGCAGGAGGGAAAACAACCACAATAATAACCTTACATAGTGGAAAAGAACCAAGTATAACAGAGAACTTACCCTGTCCAGTGCAATACAAGTTATAACCGGCTATGAGCCAAGGAACTAGCATAATATAGTCACAGTCACGAATAACCAGAGCACAATCAAGACCTGCAACAGTGCTTCCCATCAACCCTCATAGAACAATGCAGAGGAAACCCTTGACGACAAGATAGCAAAAGACCGAGAACCATCGAACAAGGAGATAACCCAAGAACCGAGTGAGAGTTGTGAACCTCAAGGTAGGTACCCTTACATTAAATGTGTCATTGATTGCTCATCAACCGAAATCAGAGAAATATCCATATTGCATTATATCTATGTTAGCATTTCGTGTGATTAAATCAACCAACAAACATTGTAAATCATTCCCAGTACATCAAGTGTGTTGTGAGTCAGGATGGACCCATCAGCTATACTACATGAAAAATATCCATATGTATTCTTTACATTAAATAGGGCTATATGTTCTATTTGTGAGTTTATCTTGTACATTGAAGAATTATTTGTAATTATAAATAAATATAATTGAATATAGTAGTATATTACATGAAAAATATCCATATGTATTCCTTACATTAAATATCTAGTGTATAAGTCTTCTAATGATTTTTTATAACTTCTTTATTTTTTCTAACTTCTAATATATTATAAAGAATTGAGAAAAGAAAATCAAGTATTGTTATCGAAGAATGATGCAAATTATCAATAATACAAGGTATTAGTTTTATAGTTATGTAAGGAGACATGGAATACCAATTGTATTCTATTATAAGTTAATATTATATTTCAAGAATGAGTCAAATAGTTATGGTTGTGTATGTCAAACTAACATTTTCTAGATTTGTCTCAATATAGCCTCATAATTGAATAAACCATTAAATATGATTATGGAAGAGAGGGGAAATCTAAATATGGAACGAAGGAAACTAATATTGCAAAAAAGTGGATTATAGTAGAGTTTATATAGAAATGTAGCAGTTACAATTGATAAGCATGTGTATGTATTGAAACATCATTATTGTAAAAAAAACAAAAATATACAAGCTTATGCTGACTGGAAAATTTTATTAGTAAGAAAGTCGACAATTAGGGAAGCAACACTCCAATATGAAACAAACAGGGGGTCACCTTCTGGAACCAAATGAAACTACTTTATAAGTAAAGAAATACAATCATATAATGTTAAAGTAAGAGATGGAGACAAGAATTAAAACTATGTTCTATATAGATTATGAGAAAAACACAACAAATGGATTTGACATTCTCTAACAAATCCATGTGAATGGTAGTTAATGAGGATATTCAATAGTAAGGAAGTGTTTGACAAACAACAAATATATATAAATTCTAGGACTCGAAACGAACCTAATGTATATATATTTTTTAACAATAATAAACGAATAAGCGAGATGGATTATGCTTAATAAGTCATGCCCGAAACATGGGCAAAACTGAAGATAAGTCTACCAGTAATAGAAACTAACTAGCACGTTTGTAGCATAAAAACTATGCTGAAGCACAAAAAATGATAGCTGGTAGACTTGAATGTAAAAATACACATAGGTATTCAATAATAATAATTTATTAACATATAAAATTGTATGAGATGATATAAGATTGCAATGAGGCCCTATTTTTATACCTCAACTGGTGACCTTTCGTGAAATGGCGTCTCTTTTAGACATGCCTTTTCACCTAACTTAATGACTATTTAACCTAAATAATATTTAATTATTTAATATTTATATTTATTTTATTTATCTAATTGTTATGAATGATATTCATAACATAGCCTCTTCTTGAGGTTTTTTGCTCTTGATCGCTCTGTGCTCTAGGGTTTGTGCACTTGCAGCAACGATAGACTGTCACAGATTGTAGCATCCCTGCATTTCTAACGGACTTAGGCACCGTTCTTCACAGGTAAGTGGGAACCCTTCCCCATGGAGCCCCCACGGGGGGAGGGCGATGAACCTCCCCCACAAAATGACAATGAGCAGTTTCCGAATCAGGAGGAAACGGAAACTGCAAATCAACAAGAGGACAATGAGGATCTGAATAGTAAACAGACAACAGAAGACGAAAAGTAGTCGGAGATTTGCTCAGCTACATGCAAGCCCGTTGCCTCTTTATGCCCAAGAGTCGTTCTGCATGGCCACCATATCAATGCAAAGATAGAGTACATGAAATATCACGCGTTAATCGGGAAGTTCATTGGCTTATGGCCGACTGACAGAGCTTTAAGAAGTTGGACAACTATGAAATGGCACCCCAAAGGACACATAACCCTGCAGTTAGGTCCAAAAGGGTTTTTCACTACCATCTTCAATTGCCTAGAAGACAGAAACAGGGTCCTAGATGGAGGGCCTTATTTGTTCAATGCAGCAGGTTTGTTTCTCAGAGGCTGGGTGGAACGCTTCAACCCGGACAAGGAGGATCTTAGTTGGGCCCCAGTTTGGATCCGCTTATATTTGTTTCCGGAGGAATATTGGGAGGAAGACTCCCTGCAGGCGATTGGTAATACTCTGGGCGAGTTTGTCAAGATAGTAGAGAAAACAAAATCCTGCAGATATACCTCTTTTGCTCTCATATGTGTCTACATGAACCTCAACCAGGCTCTCCCTGACGCGGTAAGTATATCTCACTATGATATTGAATGGGTGCAGTCGATTGATTATGAACATGTTCCATTTAGATGTCAGATGTCATGCCCTAGTGCATTTATTTAGAGACTATCCGTTAACGAAAAAACCCTCTCCCACCTCTAGTCTAGAAGCCTCTGAGGCAGATGGCTTCATCAAAGTAACAAATCATCGAAAATCCCACAAGAAACAAGCTTCAAAAGCCAAAGTACAACAATCTAGCCCTTCTATGCCTTCAACAAGCAACAATTTTGGTGGTCTGACTAATCATTTGGATCCGCATTTGGATTCTCCTACACAAACAAAGCCAGAGTCAATGAAAACCATCCAAACAAAACAGGCAAATCCCACTTTGCCTATTACAGACATGCTAGGCAAGGAAGTTTCTACATCAAACAAGCAAAAAGAAACATTCTGGAACACTCAAGTTATACCAATGGAGATACCACACTCGACTGCTAATCAAGAAGAGGAAGCGATTGAAGAATCAAATCATCCACAGTTTATGGAGGAAGAAACAAAAGTAATAGATATTGGGGATCTGGACATCCCTGGACTGGAGAAAGCATGTACAACAAACAGCTTTGACAATACTCTATCAGGACAACTTAAGAACTTGGAAGAAGTCCTTTCTAGGGCGCAAAGGCAAAAATCACTAGTCATAGAGACTGGAGTCTGCTGGGATAGAAGACTCATAGCCAAAGATATCAAAAAAAGAGGGAGAAAACAGATCTACAAAGAACAATCACAATAGGACATATTCTAGTGGATTCCGGTAGGTATTCCAAGTTAACCAAGTACTACAGTACTGAAAAAAATCATTCCCAATGAAATTAATCTCTTGGAATATAAGAGGGCTTAACAGCCCTAGGAAAACTCGAATTCTCCAAAACATGACAAAGCAAGAAAAACCTCATGTTCTGTCCTTGCAATAAACCAAATGCAGCTCTATTATAGTAGACAGATTAGCTACCAAAATATGGCTTGGGGGCCTCAATATGGCGGTGGATGCGAATGGTGCCTCTGGAGGCCTAGCAATAATCTGGGATTCAAGAGAAATGAGGCTCGACAATTTCCATGCACACATGAATTTTCTAGAAGCAATCTTTCACATAATAGGCACAAATATCCATGGGTTACTAACCAATGTTTATTTTCCATAGGAAACTTCTCTTAAAGCTGGAATTCTAAATTATCTCTTTGAAATTAACAACACCAAATCGCACCCTCTTTGGATTGCGAGGGGTGATTTCAACATGATTACAAAAATAGAAGAAAAGAGAGGAGGAAGAAGCAGAGGAATATAGGAAGGGACAATTCTTAAGGACTTCATTCAAAATAACTGGCTCATTGATCTTCCTTTCAACAATGGATTATTCACCTGGAATAACAAAAGAGCTGGGAACTAGCAAATAGCTTCTCGGCTGGATAGGTTCTTACTCTCAGACAATGCCATTCATCTAGGTGGAGACTTCGCAGCCTCTATCATGCCCTTCTCCAGTTCTGATCACTGGCCCATTTCTCTCCAATGGTCCCGTCTGGGGAACAAGCTTTGCAGACCCTTTCATTTTGAGGCCTTCTGGCTACCTCATCCAGACTTCCAAAAATTAGTCAACATAGAATGGAACAGTTTCTCTCCTCCTCCAGGGTCAAAAATGTTCCAATTCCAGCAAAAGCTCAAGCACTTGAAAGCCAAGATCAAGCATTGGAATCATACATCTTTTGGCAATATTTTTTAGGGTAAAGAGGCCCTCGAGCAAGATATGAAGCAGCTACAGTAGCAGCTTATCATCAATGGTCGATCAGAGGAAATTTCAGAATAGGAAACAATTCTTGAAATGCAACTTGCTGAAAAGGATAAACAGGAAGAAACATTATGGAGGCAAAAATCAAGAGTCTGGTGGCTCAAGGATGGAGAAAAAACACTAAATTATTTCATAGCACTACAATCCAGCACATGATGCATAATAATATAACACATATTCAAAACGAGTAGGGAATCAAGTTGGAAAAGCAGGAGGAAATTGAAATTACTCTAGTAAACTACTTCAAGCAGATGCATCGAGAGCCAAACGGTGACAAAACTCAGGTTATTGAGGAAATTACCCGAAATATCCCCAAACTTATTTCAAAAGAGCATAACCAAATGCTTCTCAAGCCTCTTGATATTCAAGAAGTGGAACATGTAGTGCGTCAACTGAAAGCAGGCAAAGCCCCTGGCCCGGATGGCTTTACCTCTAATTTCTTCCATAACTTCTGGGAACTCATCAAGATGGAAGTTTGGCAGGTGGTGGAGGAATCTCGATCCTTGAGATGGATGTTTTCGGGAGTGAATGCTACTTTCATAGCCCTAATTCCTAAGGTGGATCATCCAAGCACACTTGATAAGTACAGACCGATAGTTCTATGCAATATAATCTATAAAATTGTGTCTAAAATTATAGCATCACGACTCAAACTTCTACTTCCTCTCATCAACTCTCCTGAGAAATCGGCATATGTTGAAGGGAGGCAGATCACAGACGAGATCATTCTAACTCATGAAATAATTCACTCTCTGAAGATCTATAAAAAGCCAGGTATGCTCCTTAAACTAGATCTATCAAAGGCTTTTTATAGCCCTAGTTGGGTATATATTGAAAAGGTATTAATGGCTTTTGGCTTTGCTGCTCCCTGAGTTCGATGGATCATGAGCCTCATCTCATCCTCTTTTTTCTTTGTCCTTATCAATGGCATACCCTCCTCTACCTTTCATCCTACTCGGGGCATCAGGCAGGGAGACCCACTTCCCCCTTTCTATTTGTTATAATGGCCGAAGGTTTAGGCCATAGTATCAGGACAACTCAGCAATCTATGAGTCTCAGAGGCCTCTCCTTCCACAATTCCCTTAATTTCACCCACCAGTAATTTGTAGATGATAACATGCTTTTTGGGCATCCCTTGATCCAGGAAGCGTGCCAACTCAAAGCCCTCTTGTCTAATTTCTCGGATGCCTCGGGTGCTTCTATCAATAAATCCAAATCTCAAATATTCTTCTTTCATACCCCCCCCTGCCATAAAATTTGCCATTATCTGCATTCTGGGCTTTTCTTCAACTAGCCTCCCTTGTGCTTATCTAGGTGCTCCTCTAATTGCCTCAACCCTAAAGCACTCGTCGTGGAGAATCCTGTTAGAAAAGTTAGAGGTGTGTCTTTCCTCTTGGACCCATAGATCTCTCAACATGGCTAGCCATCTTGTCCTCATAAAAGCTGTTCTTCAAGCTATGCCCTTATACCTTTTCTCCATCCCTGCTGCACCTAAACGAGTTCTTAAGGAACTTATCACTCTCCAAAGATCCTTTCTTTGGGGCAGTAATGGCCTTAGGAAAAAGTGGTCTCTAGTCAAATGGACTACGGCTTATCTTCCAAAAAAAGGAGGAGGTATCGATCTGTGAGACCCCTCTCACAACAATGAAGTTATGGGGGCTCGAATATGGTGGAAATGGCTAATTGAACCTCACACACCTTGGGCCCTACTATGGACAACCAAATATGCCCAAAATTTTGCAATGGAGGAACCAATTAGACTATCAGAGCTCAACCCAGGTTCAATCATGTGGAATTCAGCCAAGCAACATAAGAATCTCATTCAACATCATAGCTTTTGGGATGTAAAAAATGGTAGCACTGGAAGGTTTTCAGAAGATTCTTGGCAGTAGATGCCTAAACTCAAATACCAACTCCCTCTCAATCCTAATCTGGTATAAGATATGCACCCCTTTGATACAGTGGGAAACTTATGGGGAACCTCATCAAACCATGAGTATAGAGAATGGCTACCAGCCTCTCAAATCTTGAGACAGCAGCAGGAGCAAATCCAACAAATATTGGACACATAATTAATAAAAAGGAAAATTCAACACTCTGAGGAAAACGACATCCTTAGATGGGGATATGAGGAAAAGGGAACTTTTTCAATGAGAGAAGCCTACAATATCCTTATAAAGGATCACATGGTGTTAGATCCGATATGGAGCAAAATATGGAACCCCTCCATATGGCCAAAGGTGTCCACCTTTCTTTGGCTCCTCTATCACAACAAGATTCTTTCGTGGGACAATCTAAGAAAAAGAAATTTCCATGGACCCTCCCTCTGTCCGAACTGCAAACAGAATGAGAAAACCATAATGCATCTAATGCACCACTGCCCATTGGCACCAAAGATCTAGCAAAATATTAGTTTTCGTTGTCAAAAGAATAGTAGATCTAACGAAGATATCAGGGCTACTGTGTGCAACTAGGACCACAACCCATATCAAAGTAAGATCTTAAATTTCCTCTGGAAGCTCATCCCAGGGTTTGTCTTATGGGCTATTTGGAAGGAGAGAAATGGTAGAATATTCAAGGATCACACCAGATCGCTGGAATATATCTGGAAAATTCTCCACCAAAATATTTAAGAAACCATATTCCTCAAAACATGGTATCAAGAGGATTTCGCAACTACCCCCGAAGAACAATCAATCTAGAATAATTGGAATTTGCAAAGGAAGCAAGATAAGCTAATCATAGGAACAAGGCAGCCAAAGAGCCACCTGCCCACAAAATGGCTTCCTCCCCCCGAGAATCTGTTCCAGTTAAACTTTGATGGGGCCTCAAAAGGCAACCCAGGGGATTCAGGCTTTGGTGGAATTTTTAGAGATCATAAGGGAGCTCCTATCCTAACTTTCCTTGGATCAAGAGGATGGGATACCAATAACTCAGCTGAATTGGAGGGTCTATGGCAAGGGCTACTCTTGGCTCAAGGTAAGGGCCTCCTTCCTCTGATAATAGAGGGAGACTCTCAAATCATCATCAAAATGGTTTCTAGAATCCTTCAAGGATCCCCAACCTGTAAAGTCAATAATAGTTGGAGAATGCAAAATAGGCTACGATCTATTGAACATTAGTTTTCTGTCCACAGGGGGGTCACTCTAAAACACATCCGCCGAGAAGGGAATAAAGTTGTGGAATTATTAGCTAATATGGGAGTTGACTGTGGGATGCATCTACATGTTGGATCAATCTCTCGCCTAGCCTCTGTTTCTCAACTCCTGGACTTCAATAATCTAGTGCAGAAGGAAATGCCATAGGTGGATGAAGTTTCCCCGGATGCGGGTGTCACTCGGGAATTAAATGTCACTCATGCAAATTAACGACTTCAGGTACCGCCACTTGCAGAGCAGCATGGCCTCCCAGATATTTACCTCACGTAGTAGGAATGTTGTTATGAGGGAAGGGCACTACAAGATTTTTGAATTTAAGAAGGACGTGCTCCAGTGTAGCACGGTGATGGTTATAATCATGCCAACCTCCTGTGCTCAATTCACCTCCGACGCTCAGTCCTTGGGCTTCAGGCTTTGGTTTAAGGCGTGTTGTGATGTTAAGCAAAGGCTTGATATCAAAAGCAAGTTCTAGGCAGGTTCTCTTTCTCTTTCGCTATGTTCTGAATGCACCAACGCTCTCCACAGAGGGATCAAACCGGTCATTCGGGGTAAGCTGTCTGAGGCATTTTTATTTACAATTGATTGTGTTGTTTCTATGTCTCTTGTCTTCTCTGTTTGTGTTCCCTGGTCTCTGGTTCAATTTGGCCACTCCCCTACTCCTAGCCCTAGTCTCTTTGGTTTCTCTGTGTCCTCCCCTTTGCTTGTCAAAATGAAACGCCAAAGTAGGAGGAACCACTATGGGGGATGACAAGGTAGCGGCAAGAGGCCTTCTGTCAGTCATTCGGCAGACCCTGCTCATTTTCCAATTAACCTTACCTCCTCTAAAGAGGATTTGCCACCCTTGAGCCCTGGTCACAAGCCTATTCCTAACAGTGCTTTCCAAACAATGCATTTCAAATTTCAAAGTAACTTGAACAGGCCATTGATTACTGCTCACATTACTATTATCCTCTCGGAAGCAGAAAAACAAATCTCCCCTCTGTCTTGCATTGCGCCCAATCCTTCTCACAGCAGTGAGCACTCCATGGATGAGGGAGATCAGGAAATTCGGCAAGGGGGCGAGCTTGGTCAGGAGAACATTAAGCCAATAAGCATCCCTCCTCTGGAGGACATTGGCCCAATTGATGTGGAAAGGGACATAGGCAGCACTAGTCTCGGCCAAGCGAACCCTTTCAATGCGACATATGGTAATGCGAATCTTAGAATTGGTAGCGCGTGTCGGGATGTTGAGAAGACTCATGGGGAGGACATGGAAGCCGATTGACACCTGTGATCGCACTTCTCCTCTTGGTATCTAGTTTTTTCTCAGATGGCTACCTCCAGGCTTTTTGCTCTCGATTCGGCTCGGCTTTGTCAATCCCAGGTTTTGGCTTCCTTCTGAGGAAGTGTTGGTCCTCTTACCGGATGGTTTGCACAGGAACTCTGCTTATCTATTTCCAATGTATTTCTCTTCTTTCTATCAGTCTATGTCTGGGTCTAATGTTAGTTTGTTAGGACTTTGTAACTGTTATCCCCAGTTTCTTTTTGTAATGGGGAAGTTCTGCTACATTGATGGCTCTCGGGCTCTGACCCCTGTAGCCTCAACTCCATGTAAAATTATTTCGCTTTACAGTTAATAGAATTTAGTCATTGCAAAGAAAGAAAAACATAGCCTCTTCCTTCCGAAGCTTTGTCCTCAGAGATTTAACGCTGGGGGTTTTCTCTCTTAGTGTCTATATCTCATCATCAATTCGTCTCTCCTTTTATTTTTTTAATTAATAAAAAGATTATTAATTAATTATATATGTTATGTATATATATATATATTATATATATTATATATATATATTAATTAAAAGATATTAATTTTTAATTAATAATATTACTTACATATATGTAATTTTTATTTATTATTAGTTTTAATTTTATATAATTAATTAAATATATGTAATTCTATATAGGTAGGCGTATTTGATAACTTATTTCATTAACCTGAATGGTCACATTCTGAACCGTCACATTTGACCGTTGACCCTTCTAGCAGATATCACCTCCAAGCTGACAGCAAAGGAAAGACCATGGATATAACCACAGAGCCCACCGTATGGGATCCGTAGGTCACCCAATGGAAAAGACGATAGATTTACCTGGTCACTGCAAACGAAAACAACGCAGTCTTTTCGATAAATTCCCGAACATCATCAAACATCGGATCTCTAACAATTTCAGCAGGGAAAACATTGTCTCATGACAAGCAGCTAGGTTTATATCAACACCAACTTGATTGGTTATTGTAACCATCACCTGTTTGCTAGCTTCATATCTTTCATCTAGATTAAGGAAATGTTCTAACAAATGAAGCTTTAATGATAATATCTCTCCGCCAAGACCAAATAATGTTGTAACCATAGCCAATGGATTCTGAAGATACCTGCCAAGAGCAATGATTCATTATACAAGACCTTTTTATGTTGGTGAGTGGTCTTGGGAAAAGCAGGACCGCTCATAAAGGCTAGGCAGAACCATATCGCCATGAACCATAGTTAAATTTTTAAGCCATCAGATAATTCACGTGGACACTCCTCCAACATCTTAAATATCATCTCAAAGATGAATTCCTTCAAGTGTCTACAATAAATGTTGGAAGCTCCCATAGAAATACACGAGGCCGATGACCAGTCATAAATTTCAAGAGCCATTGTTGATCAATTACCTTTTTCTTTATCTAACAAGGGTTATTTGAAAAAATGGTGAAATTAGATATAAAAAGAGTATCCACTACTTCACCTGAAGAATCTATTTGTAGGCTCTTTAACAGAGCCCAGGTTGCAGCCCATCACAAGTGTTTCTAAATATTCATTAGTATGGTCCTCATCTTGCTTTTGACAGTTATAGGGAGCAACTGATGCTTTCTTTGAGAGCTTCATGCAATAATCCTAAACCAACCATATTTTAACCCTTTCTGTTAGAACCATTCATGTTTCCTTCTCCATATTAGCTAAAATGTACTGAGACAAGGCTTCCTTTATTATTAATTTGCACTGCTCATTCCATAACTGAGTAGCTCTGCTAACCCCATCACTTAGGTAATGACTTTCTAGTTGCCCCATTAAATCTTCATTTATTACTTCTTTAGGAAAACCAATAGTGACCAAGAGAAGTTTCTCCTCTTTAGTATATGCAACAACAATTTCACTGATCTCATTGCTTGTTTTAGATTTTCTGTGTCGTGATTTCTCATGTCTATAACATTTATGGTTGATCTTAGAGTCTCTTCTGGTGTACTTTCTCTCTCCATAACTATTTTGACTACTGGAACTTTTAAAATCTACGCTACTGGGTATCTCAACACTATAGCTATCATGCATGCTTATCTCAGATGCCTCTTTGTCATGTTTGTTTATATTGTATTGTTTTAACGCCCTATCATCTGCAACATCAATTTTCTTGATCTTGTGGCCAGTTTTAGATTTTGTGTGTCTCAGTCTCTCATCTTTGAAATTTTTATGAGTGATTTCAGACACTCTGCCAATGGGTATTCCATCACAACTAATTTCACTGGTGGTTTCCAAATCTCTGTTTCTAGGTATTTCTAGACTACAACGTTTTTGTAGTATAATATCATCCTCCTTGTTCATTCATTGTGTAAAGCTTTATATCATTATTCTGAACAAAATCTTTTTTATCTATATCAACATCATGAAAGTCATTATCTTGGTCTAGATAATCTTCATTCTCATCATGATCAACTTTATTTGAATCCTCACCTAGATCATCTCCCTTATTATTGATCTTGTTTTGACATTATTTAACTTCTGCAAAAGATTTTTCTAGTCGTTGAAATGCTTCTTGAATACTAAATTGTTCAATGTAATCAATATGTGAATGTAATGTCACATTGTGCGGCAAACTACGTTCAAAGTCCCGCATGATTATATCATGTGCCATGGCTCTGATACCACTGTAGCATAAAAACTATGGTGAAGCACGAAAGTTGATAGCTTGTACACTTGAATGTAAAAATACACACAGGTATTTAATAATAATAATTTATTAATATATAAAATTGTATGAGATGATATAAGATTACAACGAGGACCTACTTTTATACCTTAGTAGGTGACCTTTCATGAAAGGGCATGTGCTTTTGGCATGGCTTTTCACCTAACTTAATGACTATTTAACCTAAATAATATTTAATTATTTAATATTTATATTTATTTTATTTATCTAATTGTTATGAATTATATTCATAACAACCGTGCAAAGGTTGCATAAAAATAAAGTATTTATTTTACAATAGAAATTGTCCAAAAAGAAAAGAAACCTTAGTGAGTCTGTGGAAAATTTTGTCCCCAAAACACAAGAACCTTAGTTTTTGGTTTGGTTAATGAGATGATTTTGGTAGAAGACAAACCTAGTAGTAAACCTAGAAACCTAGACTAGACCACATAGGATGAAAAATATTTCATACGAATTGCAAGCACATCAAAATTAAAACTGCAATTTTAGATAATCACCGCAAATTAGACACTTTGTATGAAAACCCATTGTGAAATTAAAAAGAAAACTTACTTAATAGTAGGGAATGTGTTTCCAATAAGAGTAATGAGGTCGCATAAGTGAACCTAGGCATCAAAAAAACCCTTTTGGTCAAAAGAAATGAGCTGCTCTAAGAAATTCACCAACACAAGTAAATAAATAAAAACACAATCTTAAGCTATGAGAAAAAAAAAAAATATTTTGAAAGGATATTGGGGAAACTTCTATATACATGTGTTATAAACCTTTACCTAATATGTAAAAAAAATAAATAGAGGAATATTAAACATTATAATTGGAATGAAATAAATTGAATGAATAAAATAAATGTTACCTATAGCTGGAATGTTCGTAAGGCGTGCTCTCCATATCCATCTATAACCCAACATAAATGTGAAATGTAACACAATAGGGATAAATTTATAATATAATGATGAAAATGCTAATGTTTAGTGTTCTTAATTTAGTTTTTTTTTTTTTTTTGGAAAAAAATGAATTTTTACTTACATCGCATCAAAAATTATTTATGTAATTAAAAAACATTAAAAGAAAACTATTTCAAGATTAATTATAATATTAAATTATTGTTTTTATACGGGAGGTCACAGGGTCGATTCTACCTAAAAGCCCTTGGGGTCAGGTCAGTACATAGGCCACGTGATGTACATAGGCCAAGGGGGTGTGATCCCCCTTCGAGGTCGATTTTCCCACTTTACTGTGGACGTAGCGGCTACCCAATGACCCAATGTAACCATGAACCAGTGAAAAAAATAAATAAATAAATAAATAAAAGAAAAAGTAAAAATAAAATGTTAAATTATTTAAAATACTAATAAAATAGATATTTTCAAAAAGATTTTTGCATTGTTATTTAATTAAGTATAAAAAATTCCCGGATCCGGGTGATGTCCTGACCATCAATGCTATTCATGCAATTTAATTGTCCCAGGTACGGCCACCTGCTTTATATCTTGGAGCCCCAGATTTCATTCGATCACGGGAAGAATGTTTTTATGACTTCAGGTTGGGGCAAGCTGGCGCCATTAATGCGGGTCGATGCCCGAAGCTACCAATTGAGGGTTATATACATGGCATTCCCTTTCTTTTTTTCCACTTCCAGTGTTCAGGCTTCTGGTGCTAAGTTTGGTCTTTAGCTATGTTGTGAAGGTGAGAACGTGCCCGTTTTCAAAGGTGAGGTTCAAGCATGTTCGGGTTTGAATTTGCAGCACCTCAATTTTACCTGCGCGCTGCACAAAGGAACTCGTTCGGTGGCTTGGGTTAAGTGGTTTATTAACTACAATATCAGTTATATCTGCTTTGCTTCTCAGTCTCGAGCCTCTTTTGTTTGTTCTTATGAGCCTCCGGTTCAGTTGGGGCATTCTTCTGGGCTTAGGCTCTGTTCCTTTGAGTTTTCTGTGTCTGTTGGTAATATGAAGTGTCTAGGGAAGCAGACTCGTTCGGGTGACCACCCTCGCAGTGGCAAGTGACCCTCAGTCCATCCTCGGCCCAACCCCATACTTTCACCCATCAACCTCTCTTCCTCTCCTGAGGACCCTCCACCTAGCAATCCTCCTCGCAAGCCGATTCCTAACAGTGCCTTACAATCCACCCATTTTAAATTCCAAAGCAACTTGAACAGGCCTTTGATTTTCGCCCAGATTACCATTATCATGTCAAAAGAAGATAACCAGGTCGCCCCTCTCTCCTGCATTGTTCCCAATTCCTCTCACACCCGTGAGCGCTCCTCGGCCGAGGATTCTTTGGGTATCAAGAGGGAGACTGAACCTATTCTACAGGTCAATCTGTCCCCCATTATCCCTCCCCTGGTTGAATGTGATCAATTCGAAGTGGAGACTGATGCAGGAAATGCCGACAAGGTGATGGAAGGCAAGGTGATGGAAGGCAAGGAGCCCCTCAGTCAGGATGACGCGTGTCAGGATGTCAAGGAGACACAGGTGGAAGCTGAGAAAAATGAATAATTTGCGGTGTGTGTTGGGTTGTGTTATATTCTTTCCACATAGTTAATAGGGGGTTTGAAGGGTACCCGTAGCCCCACTTTATGGGGTCTGGGGCAGTGCCCCGGAAAATTATGGTTTTTGACCCTAGGCTAGGTTGGGCAGACCCACCTATGGTTTTGTGCATGATTTTCGCACATGTTTTTTGGACACGATGGTTTTTGGTCCATGGTTTTGGACGCGATGGTTTTTTCTGTCCATGGTATTGGATGCTTCGGCATGTATAAATATGTATTATAACATTGAAAGGAACATAATGAAAAATCAAGCTGGTAGTCCCGGTTTTGGGTTCCAGTGGGAATCTCTGTGTATATGTTTTTATGTGTTATGCTCTCACATTTTTATTTTTCAGTGATTTAGAATTCGTATGCAGGTAATTTATGTACGGGGTTAAAACCTACATTTGGTATCAAAGTTGTTTTGGCTTCAAGGGGACGCCTTTGCTGCTGAGGGGTTTCGCTCGGGCCTGTGGTAGACCCTGTTCAGTGGGAGATCTACAAGATTGAATCTGGTGGTGAAAGAAGATGGCGAGCAGCGAAAAGATAGAGATTGAGAAGTTGAATGGTAAGAGTTTTGAGTTGTGGAAACTCAAGATGGAGGATCTGTTGGTGGATAAAGATCAGTGGATCGCGGAAGATCTGGGTGCTAAACCAACGAGAGTGACCGATGAAGAATGGAAGAAGTTGGGTCGGAAGGCAAAGAGTACAATACCATTGTGTGTCTCAGATTCAGTATTTCTGAATGTATCAGGGGAAGCTACGACGAAGGCTTTGTGGGACAAGTTAGGGACTTTGTACTAATCTATGTCTCTGGTGAATAAACTGTTCCTGTGGAAAAAGTTGTATAACCTGAGGATGAAAGATGGAGACTTGGTGACAGAGGATCTGAATGCGTTTAATATTGTGGTAAGTTAGCTATCATCTGTTGATATTAAAATTTCGGATGAAGATAAGTGCATCAGTTTGTTGTGTTCTCTACCAGATTCATGGGATAGTCTGGTTGTTGCAATAGGTAGCAATGCAACTACTTTGCAGTTTGATGAAATAGTCTCAGCCTTGCTGACGGAGGAGATGAGACAGAAAAATATGGACAAATAGAATGGTGATGCCTTGTCTGTACGAGGACGGTCCCAGAACAGAAACAAAAATAAGTCAT
>APFE031561268.1:48319-92175 GCA_000404065.3 Pinus taeda | reverse complement strand
GAGATCTGGATCAGAGAAGATCTACAAGTGGGTATGTGTTTAACCTATTTGGAGGTGCAGTCAGTTGGATGAGTAAGAAACAATCTGTAGTGGCACTATCAACTACAGAGGCAGAAAACATCGTAGGCACTCATGCAAGAAAGGAAGCAGTTTGGTTGCAGAGATTGTGTTCAAGTATGGGTTTAGTACAGGGAGCTATAAGGATAGACTGTGATAGCCAAAGTGCAATTTTCTTGGAAAAGAACCTTGCTTATCATTCAAAGACAAAGCACATTGATGTTCAGTATCACTTTGTGAGGGATATGATAAAGACAAAAAGGTGTTGCTAGTAAAGGTGGACACTTTGAACAATACTACGAATGCATTGACAAAATCTATGAGCTTTGAGAAGTTCTCTTGGTGTAGAGAAACAATGGGCATTTCAGGGCTGGAAAAATGACTAAGCTCTCCTGTGGCCGCCTATGGAAAGAAAACAACAAGTGGGAGATTGTTGGGTTGTGTTATATTCATTCCACACAGTTAACAGGGGGTTTGAGGGATACCCGTAACCCCACTTTATGGGGTCCGGGGCAGCGCCCCAGAAAATTTTCATTTTGGACCCTATGTTAGGTTGGGCGGACCCACCTATGGTTTTGTGCATGATTTTCGCATATGTTTTTTGGACACGATGGTTTTTGGTCCATGGTTTTGGACGCGATGGTTTTTTGGTCGATGGTATTGGATGCTTCAGCATGTATAAATATGTATTCTAACATTGAAAGGAACATAATGAAAAATCAAGCTGGTAGTCTCGGTTTTGGGATCCACTAGGAAATCTCTGTGTATATGTGTTTTATGTGTTATGCTCTTGCATTGTTTATTTTTTCTGTGATTTAGAATTCGCATGCAGGTAATTTCTGTACAGAGTTAAAACCTACAATTATTTGGTTGTGGATTTCATCGGTTGTCCTAGGTCACCCCACCTTGCTTCTGTCCTTTGTTTAGTATTTTGGAGGTTCCCTTTCCCTACTTCGAATTCAAACATCTAATGTCTCACTTGTTCTATTTAAATTTATGCTCGATCTTCACTGCATATCAATATGCAACAACAAGAAATGAAATGTCAAGGAACTCCATGTATTCCTAGATGTATTTTTGTAGACAACCACAATACTTGAGTACTTGATTCCACTCAAAATGCTTGATACCCAACTTTGTACGAAGGGTATGAAAAAATATTTATGAACTCTAGCATGTCTTGGCCCCTTCCATGTCATAGTGTGGTTCATTCTATGTACTTATGTTCATAGCTCATGACAAGGGAATAATATTCCTTGATGAAATCTTAGAAATAATTCCAAGTGGGTGTAGATGAAAATAGTGAGGTTTCCTTCTCTTCCCTTTTCTCACAGTAGTTTTCCCACTAATCCTTGACATGAGGGGCAAATTTGAGAGGTGCAAAAGTATTATTTTCACTATTGGAAAAATTATGGAATTAAAAATATCCTTCTAGTAGATTTAAAAATATCACATTTGTGTCTATCTAGCATTCAAATATAGGAGTTTTAATGTTAACTTGTACTCTGAAGGGGGGGTCACCTCCAAAGTGACTGTTGGATGAAGATGCTTCACATGCTAATACATGTTAAAGGATGTGGAAAAATTATGCATCATCACATTCCTTTATCGCTTGCGGGTCTCTTTTAGAAACATTTTTAAAGGATTTTCCACTCTCTCATGTTTCTTTTCTTCTACCTTTGGAGGTCGTCACGGTTGGCAACGACAGTCTTGCAAGTCTTCAACTAGTTCAAGTCCTATCTCCTTGTACTCCAACCTTGTTGGCGACATGCATAAAAAAACAGAGAAAGAGTAGATCACTCCAATACCACTGATCCATATTTATGCATGAGTGAAATGAAATACATATTTAAATAAAAATAAAAATCCACAACAAAAACTGAATTTCAATTAATAAATAACAAATATTGAAAATTGTTTACATTCACAATGGAAACAAAATAGCTTAGGTGATGGTAGCTTATCTTTGAGAAGAGATGTGATGGATACATGCATATAAACTATGTTACAATGAGGCTCAAAGAAATTTTTGTTATTGAGAAAAAATTTGAAGCCTTAAACATCTAAAATTATAACCCTAGGAGATGAAGCAACAAAAGTTTGTTTCCCCATTAGGCTTAGTTGGTACATCAACTTCCCAAGATTGTTTGTAACTTTGGCATAGGATCTTCGTTTCACATGTATGATACCTTGTTAGAAATATCTGTCCAAGGAAAAAAAAATTCAAATAAAATCCCCTAAAAAATTATTTTATTTTAATGCTTTTCAAAGGGAACATTGTTTAGGGCCTCAAAATGGCCCCAAAAGTTTAAGTCCCGAAAATTTTCCAAAGATAGTAAAATTTTCTAAAAATTAGGAAATCAAAAGGAAATAGTGTTGGCAGTCGAAGTGGAATAGGTAGGTGGCCATAAATATCCATATAAATAATTTCTCCCCACTTAGGAAGTAATGGTCCCTAATGCATTAAGTGCCTCCATGAGATGGTGAAACTTCTGCTGAACTTGGACCCTGGTGGGCCAGTTACCTTAGTGTAGGAGTTAGCTGACTTTGTCAACCTGATATAGTTGGATCACCTATTAGTGAGTGCTATTAATATGTGTATCCATGATATGATCAGTCATGGAATTTTTAATGCAATTTGGGTTGAGATCTATTGGTGTTAGCTACTCAACAATGTATGATGTGTCCAACAATGGTGGAAAGTATGGCCAAAGGCAGTCCACATGGAACATTGGGTGTAGGCTAAGGAATGGGGGAATTCTAAGCTCAAAATAATTTTCATTCATAGCCTTGGTTATGGTTTAAGGATGATATTAGACTAATAGAAGCTTTCAATGGGCTCTAGCAAGGTGTTCCTCCTCTAAATGTAGCCAAACCTTGTCACCCATTTGAAAATTATAGGGCACCCGATGCCAGTTATGGCATTTTTTGTATTTGGCATTGTCCTTATTTAGGATTTCATGTACTATTGTAAGACATGCTATATGTGTTCAAAAAACTTGGTGGCTTTGTCAGATTTGGACTTAACATGTTCATATTTTATCTATGTAGTCGCAAGAGGAATTGCAACATCAATGGGACATAATGGTTGAAATCCTATGCCACATGAAGGGGGATATGGCTAGTAGATCTATGGAGAGATCTATTATAGTTTTTTTGCACATAGGGAAGCCTCTCATACCATGTTAATGGAGTCTTGGGTTTGTACATGCGTTGTATGCGCACTATCATCCTATTGAAAATATTTGTCTCACCATCAGTATGAGTATGGAATGAAGTTGAATTTATGATCATAGTGTCCAAAAATAACCATAGATTCAATGATAATGTGGTTAGGAACTTGCTATCCCAATATGATATAATGGTCTGTCAAATCCAAAAATGTACCCACACTCATTTGAAGAAGAGTTTGGTAGTTTCTTTGGCTATGATTTTCTCTTGCAATCCATCCATATAGCCATCTTAGAAAATCTATCGACAAAGACAAATATACACTTGCTACCATGCATGGTAGAAGGAAGGAAAAACATATATTCCATGGAGATGGATTCCCAAGGCTGGATGGGAGTAGGAAAAACAACGTACAAGCCTTTCTTCTTAATAGTTTATTTGGTAATTGCATAGTCTCTTCAAGATTTGTTATATTTTCTAACATCCTATCATATATTTGGCTAATAAAAATACTTCTCAAGAATTACAACTATATTTTCTATATCAAAGTGCCCTATGACCCAACTATAGTGCACCTCCCAAATCATCATGGCATGATCATTTGAAGGAACAAATAGGTTTCCTAGCTGGCATAATAGTGCATTCTCAAGGTGGAATTCTGTAATTTTCTTTCCCTCCATTAGCATTTGGTATATCATGGAAAATTCAGGATCAATTTTATAAAGTTGTAGAGCTGAGGATAGTTATTAGTGCCACAAGAAGTGGTTGACTGAGACAATTTGTAACATTATTGGTGTCTCCCTTATTGTAGTTAATGTTTAGATGAAATTGTTGCAAGTATTTGGACCATTTCTAATGGCGGTTATTTTGCAACTTCCCTTATGTAAACCGAAGACCCCAACGATCTTTGTGGATGATCGTACCATTCCCTAGAATGTAGCGTTTGCAATGTTGCCAATCATACATGATGGAATACATATATTTATCATAGGTTGGGTATTTCCAAATTATATCAGAGATTGTTTCATTGTGATAGGTGATTGGATGCCCTTGCTAGGAAAGGGTTGCACCAATGACCTAATCAAAGGCATTTGTCTCAATTTCAAATGGTTGTTGTAGGTCTAGTAATGTGAGTATTGGTGAAGAACAAAGGTAGTTCTACGGCTCAATGAGCGCCTTCTATTGGGACTCATACTAGAAATGTTTTTAATTTTCTCCATCCTTAGTAACGTGACTCAATGGCCAAGTGATATGAAAGAATCCCAACATGAACCTTTGATAGAAATTATCAAGTCCAAAAAAGTTGCAAATATCTGTGAGAGTGGTCAGGGTTGTCCAATATTGAATGATTTGGATCTTAGATGCATCCACATGCATGAATTTCTCATTAATGATGTAACCCAAATATTGGACCTCGATCATGCCAAAGGTGCATTTCTCCAAGTTGGCACATAGTTTGTTTTCACACAATGTTTGGAGGACTTGTTGAATGTGATTCAATTTCTCTTCAAAAATCTTGTTGAAGATCACGATATCATCTAGATATACAACCATGGGCAAGTTAGCTAAAGGCTACAAGATGTCATCCTTCCGCCTCATGAAACTTGCTGGGGAATTTTTGAACTTGAAAGATATGACCAACCACTCAAAAAGGGCATCTTTGGATTTAAATGTAGTATTCCATACATTTGTGGGTTCTATTAGAACCCGTTGATAGCGAAAATTCTAATCAATCTTGTTGAAATACTTGGCCACCTTGAGCTGCTCAAGAAGTTCATGAATTCATGTGGTTGTTCATGAAAGTGATTTTATTTACCATCAAATAATCAATGAAGAGACTCCAGGTCCCATCCTTCTTTCGCATGAGTACATTTGGGATCTAAAAGGGTGAGGAACTTGCTTGGATGTGCCCTTTTGTGGCAACTCCTACATTTTCTACTTGATCTTTTTATTTTCCAGAATTGAACAAAAATATATCAACACATTGGTTAGAGGTTCTTTAGGAGCCATATTAATCAGATGATTCTACTAATAGTGCAAAGGTACCCCTAGGGGTGAGGAGAAGATGTCCATGTATTCTTCCATGACCTTATCCACCTACTTTTGCTGCATAGAGGTACCCTTCCATAGGGCCATGGATGTGGTTATATATTTCCCTTAGATTGAGAGCGAATCAGAAAGAAAAAAATCCCGGTTTGGGAGATAATCTTACTGCATTTCATAGTAGAGATAAAATAAATAGTGGTAGGGAGTACTCTACCAAAAATAATAATAACAGTGTGAACTCATACAAAATATGACTCTTCCATAGGTATGGCTATCCTAATAATGCATCACAAACTTCAAAGGGGGAAATATCACATAATACCTCATCCATTAAAGGATTGATGATATAGGGCATGCAACACTAGTAACTAACATGGAGATATGACCCCTGCTATAGCCATTTGATGGTGTAAAACTATGGGTGTGGTGGCATGAATAAGACCAACCACTTCATGAGCTGAACTGGGATGAAGTTATTTTGTGTCTCGCTATTGAAAATGAACTACAAGAGATAACCCTTCACTCAAATTTTTGAGGAGAAGTGACGCTTCCCATCCTTTGTATCTTTAGGCTTAGTATTATCAAACTTTGTGCTAGTAATGGTGGTGCTAAGCTCTACATTGATAATCTTCTTCCCCTTATTGGTCCCCATTTTCGGGTTTTAAGTCAAACCCAAAACATGCATCGAATTATAGAGATTTTATCTCATCCACTAGTGACAACTTGGTGCGATACTCATTTGTGTTGTGAATGGTGAACTTGTGGAATTCACACCATTTTTCAATGTCCTTCTTTTTCTTCGTAGAGTTATTATTTTCTTGTCGCTTCAACGGGTCTTCTTGGATCACCCCACCTTGGATATGTCAATTCTTCAACGATTTGGAGGTTGATTTTCAATGCTTCAAATTCACAAATCCAATGTATCACTTCTTCTATTTAATTTTTTTATCAATCTTCTCAACATATTCGTATGTGATGCCAAGAGAGGAGATGTCTAGGAGCTCAATCTCATCCTAGATGAATTTGTTTATATAGTTACAGTACATGAGTACCATATTCCACTTAGAATCCTTGATATCGAATTTTTTGTGAAGGGTATTGTTGTAGCGGTTACAACCACCCTCCAAAATTTTTCCTTAGCTTCGTTTTGGAGCCCCCTTATCAACCATCCTTAGCAGCATGTATTTCAATGTCAAGTACACGAGCTTTAGTGGTTTCCTAGCAGATTTCCTGCATGTGCATGATAGCTTGTTTCATCCCCCTCATTAGGTGTTTCTCCAGACTTTGTCTAGTTGTAGGCTGAGTAGCTCGCTTAAGAAATTATGCAATTTTGGAGGGGAACTAGCCATCCCTCCAAAAATTGCACAATCCCAACTGGCTGCCTGCTAGGTTCTAGAATTGCGCAATTCTGCCTATTAAGCTTCACCGGAAAAGCTATGCAATTTGTCCGAGCAAGACTGCTCAGCCTAGAAATTGTGTAACTCTAGGTAGTAGTTATCTACTTAGCCCAGAAATTACACGATCCCTCTGAAAAACCAACCGAGCTCCCTCCCAGAAATACACAAATTTTTCCATCATCACGTAGGTTGTTGCATGTGCCTTTAGGTTGATCGGTTTGGTCTGGGACCAAGAAAAACTGATTTTCATGCATGGACTGGCTCTCCCAAGGCGTGATGAAAAGGCATCCCTTGATTCAGGGATCTATTTTTAGCAGTTGGAGGTTACATGCAAGGATCATTACAGAAACCCCCTGCCAAGTGTCACCATTCCTAGATTTGTGGCATGCTGTCGCAAACTCAATTTTATCAAAACTCATCAATCAGATGCTATAGAGCTCATTCCCCACATTGCCTTTATAGCTCCGATATCCCACATTGCATCTAGGAGTCATCAACACATTCAGCTTAGCTGTTTTTGGGGTAAGCCCGCTTTTCATTCTTTCATTGCATGTCTATCACTTTTTGTGTTTCATTTCGTGTGAGTGTTGTCTGCTTGATTTCAGTGAGCACTTGCTGTCATTTTGATGTATGTTAGCTTGTAGAAGCACCGTTTTAGTTTTTGTTCACATCTCACTAATTTGACATGCATGACACTATTTTGCATGGACTGGTGCTGTTGCGACGACTCACTTCACACACATGCATGATTTCTCATTTTTTGAATCATGCACCTTTAGTTTGCATGAATGATCATTCACTATTTTTTGCACTCATCTCACCATGCATCCAGACTTCTCATGTTTTTAGTCGCCCGGCAGTTAGTCTGGACATCCTTGGCATGGACCATGCCCTGCCCGGCTAGCACTGTACATTTCTGAAAGCAAAGGCTCTGCCTCCCCTCCAGAAATTGCGCAAGTTTGGCCGAACACTAACCTCCAAACTTGCATTGTGAAATTCTTGGAGGCAGTGTCCTACCAACCCCAGAAACTGCATAATGCAGTTTGTTGGTTTCATGTCATTGCTAACTAAAATTGCACATGGTGTAGTTTCATTCCTTAGTATGCCAGGCTGGACTATGCATTACGTAGTTCCAGTAGTCAATCAACCTCATGACAGCCCGAACTATGCCCTACGTAGTTCTAGCAGTTAGTCTCCCGACTTCCTGGTGGAAATTGCACAATGACCAATCACACAAGTATGTTGCAAGTCAGTCCCCAAGTTTTTTTTGGTTTTCAACTGACATATTTCTTGCCATGAGTGTTTCTATGTCTCCAGGAATCACAAGTGTTCGTCTGTCTCTCAACATCACAAGTACAATTGCCTTCAGGAGAGCAGAGTCAAAGGACATCATTGAGAGTCCAATGGGGTTTGCAGCCAAGAAAGTGACTATGAGCTTGTATACCTATGAAGACATCAAGTTGTTTGTAGACAAGGACATCAAGATGATATGGTAGCATCATTACAACAAGAAGCACCATCAACGACAACAAAAGATAGCACACCTGCATGAAATGAATGCAAGAGGAAGGTTTTTGACAACATAGAGGTAGCACAAAGTTGTAAGCTGAAGCAGATCCACTTGTGATGAAAGAAACTTTGGAGACATAGGTTATGAGGTGATGACATGACATCAAGATCGCATGAAGGAAGTGAATGGAATAGAGAAGGAGTTGCATGTGTTGAAGCAACAACTAAAGGAAGAACAGGATATTCAAAGATGAGAAAATGAGTTGCAGTAGGAATAGGTATAGTAGGGGGCGCAACATGTATAGATGGATGAAACTGTGCCTATACAAGTTATAGATCCATCCCAGCAGCTGGCACGGAGCAAACAAGGTGAGAAATGTTGTTGATTGCATGCAATGGAGTTCAGAAGCATTCATTCCATTGTGTACATGCATGTGATCCCGTCCATTTTGCACACTCACCGAGGCGAAGACAAGAAGCAAGTCTAACTAGAGCTAAACATGTATTTTGATAAGTTGATGGGCATGGCCACCATCACATTCTTGGAGAGTAGTGTAGACATTATGCGTCAACATGTTGTCTGTCCAGTCACACCTAAGACATCCATGCACATGTTATCAGATGAGTTGGACAGAGGAGCCATATCAATGCACTCGGATGCAATGAAAGCAAGAGTTAACTTTAGTAAGATGTCACCATTGAGTGCACAGTCACCATCATGAAAAACTAAGCTTGGCATCATTTCACCACCTTCGACCATCATAAGGATGTTAAAGAGTTGGTCTCACCAAAATGGTCTAAATGTTAGTGATGTCTTGCATGGCTTGCTCAAGCCATTTTGTCTCACATGGGCACATGTGCATTGTAATGTAACGTCTTGTCATGTGGAAGTTCAAGTTTCGATATTTGAAAGTAAAATTCATAGAGTAGTTGAAGAGTCATGAGGATAGATGAACAATCTCAAAGGGGAATGTGAAGGGTCACCCCACCTGTTGTTATAAATAGTCCCTCATAAATCATTATAAAGGATTTTGGTCAGCCAAGATTCTAATAGTATTGTATAGTATTGGATAGTATCTCATAGGAATATTGGATAGTATTGTAACAACCCTTGGCTTCTCCACTACGTAGAGCTAGTATATCTCTTTGGAGGTGCAGGCAGAAGTGACTGTAATGTTCCTATGTCGGAACTAGTTGTTGGTCATGGATGTATTGTATCACTACAACTTACACTTCTTAATAAAAGAGAGACAACATGTTTCATGCATATGTCATATTGTATTTCATATATCTATTTACTGTAAATGATATATGTATTTGTTTTCTTATGCATGCATGTGTAGCTATTTTCTGTATATGTATGTGTGAATCTTAATAAAATGTGTTGTTGGTTTAACCATCACTTTGGATTGCTAGCTAACTTGCCTTCCATGTTGTGGTGCATCTTTGCTTGTGTGTTCTCTTCTTAACTCTGTGCTATCACAAGTTTCCAAGGCGCACACTCACCTCACCCTCTGTGTGTTAGAACCACTCATGCACCTTCCTTGACTTGCCGCATATGTCACACCCTTGCTACCAATAAGGACATATTACTTGCCTCTGTGCAAAACCATGGTCAAGACAATACTGTATGACCCACTACTCGAACTCCTACACCAAACGGTCTGAGGTATAATTGGGACTTCTTACCGGGGAGATCCCTTGAAATGTTGGTGGGTCCACCACCGTTAACATTTTGGTGATAGAAGGAGGGATAGATTTGAAACTAATTCCTCAGATCTGTTTTGAATCTTTGTATATCTATCATGACTAACTACAGAGTTTCTCTTCTGGAGTGTATGACTTATGGAAATGACTTCATTATCATAAAAAAGCTCTAGGATAACTTGTCAAATAAAAAATATGATGGTGGAGGCAACGTAGCCTTGGTTAGGCACGCGATTGGTGTTGTAGGCTCATGTGAAAGACATGGAATCTTTGAAGAGTACATGAGTTGTGTGATGTTCGTCTACACGCTTCGAGGGTACCCAATGCACTGGTGTGCCACGCTGCCTGAAAAATCTAGTCATTCTCTTGCTCATCTTGTCGCAGAGATAGACCATGCTCTCAATCACATTAACCATAAAGAACTCAATCAAGAAATTCTAAAATTACAAAATGCACCCGATGAATCCATTGAATAGTTTTACACACACTTTTGTAATCTTGCATACTGGTTTCCCAAAGATGAAATTGATTAGGAATTTCATTATGGAATATTTGAGTACCTTCTTCACATATCTGAAAATCCACAATCCTTGAAATCAGCTGAACCTCACTCACCACATTTTGGTGATTGAGATGCACAATCACAAGCAGGCACAATTGCTGTCACAAGTGACTATCTGCCTTCACCTCATCAAATAGCTCCACCACCACATAGTGATGTGGGAGATTATGCAAACACATATGTTGAACTATCACATACTTCCACCCCACCTACTCTTCACATCTCCACAGATTTGGCTCAAAATAATGTTGGTTGTCATGTGGATTCATTCCCTCAACCTCCGTCCCCATGTTCTGTTGATCCTAGAAATTGTAGTGTCTTGTGTTCTTCCATTCTGGACTCCTCACCTACTGTGAACGAGGATCAAGTTGTCAATGTATTTGGTGTTATGTAGCCAACCTATGCCGTCATTCATGATGACTCTGTGTGGGAATATAAAGAATAACCTGCGGTTCAGGATGACTCCATTCTAGTCACGCCTCATCCACTTTATCTTGACATCCCTTGTGATTCTACCACTGCCGATTTCCCCTTTGAAAACTCATTTCTATATTTTTCTACTTCCAATCATTCATAGGACATATCGGATGTCAGTTTATCATTACATTACAGAGAGGAAATATCTTCCTCTAAAAATCCATCCAATCTGTTATATGTCATTTCTGAAAACACAGAGGGTGAACATCCTTGCTTCTCATCTACCCATCTGCATGATTCATCAAATCATGAGGATGCCCACAAACATCTTGAATTTTCTAATCTTGGTTGTTGTGATATATCTACTACCTCATATGATCACGATGTTGATTCAGTCGATGTTAATCTATCTAAGTCATTCTTCTACGATGATCTATTTGTCGATGAAGTCGAAACCCCCAGACTCTTGAGACACTTTAACTCCAGTTGATGGTTATGTCAGGCCCTCGCTGTCTTGAGCATGGTTTTACATCCGATCAGGAAATTTTTGAAAAATGTAAGGCTCCTCATCACTCTCTACTTTGAGCTGATGATCAACCAAACACCCATATTTTGCTTCCTCCACCTGAACTACATGATCACATTGCTCATGCACTGGAGGAATCTTACACAACAAGCACACTTGCACAATGTAAGTGGTTTACCTTTCTCATATTTTCTTGCATGTCATTTTCAAGAGAATGGATACACTCAACATCTGCATGCAGTGTAACAGAACATCATGGCAAGTCCACAGAGTGCATGTCATGTGCTTTCACTTACTTATTTTCTATGGAAGCACTTAAGCTCGGAGTGTGTTTGTCTTCATCATTATATATTTCATGCTTGTTGGATTACACAACTGTGAGGTTCAAGAACCATTCCTTCATGAACATGGGTCGACCAATGCATCGGTGGCTGCATTGGAAATATCACTTCACGTGATCTAGCCCATGCATTGTTAGCTTAGGAGTAGGCGTAGTGCTTGCTTTTGAGTTGTTTTCTTGCATGCTTTTTTACTTACTTATTTCACATCTTTGTTCGTCTTCCTAGTTGTTTGCCTTCCACTTTTATTTTGCATTTACTTCTCCTTTTGCTTTGTTTACTATTTCTTTTCTTGTTTTCTAATTGTAGGTTAGTTTAACATGAAACCATGCATGACTCTTGAAACAAGCTGGGTAAAGTACAAGAGAACTTGTAAAAACTATCAAATTTTGGTTATCTATTTTCTACTCTCTTATGTAAGGACTTTTTACCTTAAGTACATGATACATCAATTGAAAATATGTACTGTTAGAAGTGAACCTTGGTGAAAACACAATGCTTGCATGCTAACTAGCATCAACTACTCTAGTATGTTGTTTTTGGGTTAACCCTTAGCAGCTCAGTGAAGTAGAGTAAGGTGAGGGGGAAAACCTTAACAAGCATGTCATAGGTACATATAAACTACTTCTCTGAAGGGACAACCTCTTCTACTCTCAATAATTTGAGGCCCCTCTTCTGTCTCTGAAATGAATAAGTGCTATGAACAATTATGAAAATTAAAAATGAAAAAAATTGAAAATGTGAAAAAAATAAAAAAATAAAGAAAAATGAATAAGGAAAAAGAAGAGAAAGGCTTCCTGTGGAGAGAGGTGATGCAACTAACTTCACCAGGGTATAAACTAGGCTCACTAGCAGCGGAGCGATGCTTATGTTCCTGAATGAATCCACCAAGGTACTGTCCAGGCCTGCTGGTAGCAAAGCAACACTAGAGATGAAACTAAAACTCTAACGATTATACTTCTTGTGCACCACTATACCCTCATACCCAATCGAAACAATTGTGTTGGCTTGGATTCGAATGTGTGTCGACCAAAAAAGGGCTTGGGAGATGCTACATCTTACAATCAAGCAAGCGTGGAAACCAAGATAAATAGAGAACTGAACAATACTTCTAGAGGTGTTAGACTTTCTTTTCATGAGCAAGGTACATTCAGAGAGCTAAAGTTCTACCAGTGTGTCACCAAGTGTTGTAGCAGCTACAACCACTCTCCAAAATTTTTCCTTAGCTTCATTTTTGAGCCTCCTTACCAACCATCCTCAGAAGCATGTCCTGCACTGTCAAGTACACAAGCCTCAGTGGTTTTTTAGCAGATTGCTAGCTTGTGCATGATAGCTTGTTGCATCCCCCTCACTAGTTGCTTCTCTGGAATTGGTCTAGATGCAGGTTTATCATCTCCCTCAAGAAATCACACAATTCTAGAGGTGAACCAGCCTTCCATCCAGAAATTACATGGTCCTAATAGGCAGCCTACTAGGCTCCAAAATTGTACAACTATGCTTGCCAAGATTCACTGGAAAAACTATGCAATATGTCCGAGTAGGACTGCTTAGCCCAGAAATTATTCAGTTCTAGGAAAAAGTGAGATGCTCAGCCTAGAAATTACGCAATCCCTCTGGGTAGCTGGCCTAGCTCCCTCTAGGAAATGCACAAATTTTCCCGTTAGTCAAATAGGTCATTGCATGTGCCTTTAGGTTGACCGATTCCCTGCAAGACCGAGAAAAACTGATTTTCATGTGTGGACTTCTTCTCCCAAGGTAGCATGCGAAGGAATCCCTTGATTCAGGGATTTATTTTTAGCAGCTGGAGGTTACATACAACGATCATTTTAGAAACCCCCTGCCAAGTGTCACCTTTCGTAGATTTGTGGCATGCACCTCACAACCTCGATTTTAGTGAAACTCCAAAACCGGATGCTGCAGAGTTCATTCCCCACATTGACCTTGTAGCACCGACATCCCACATTGCATCTAGGAGTCGTCGGCACATTCAACTCAGTGGTTTTGGGGTAAGACCATTTTTCATGTCTTGCATTACATTTGTGTCACTTTTTGTGTTTCGCTTTGTGTGAGTGTTGTCTACTTGATTTCACTAAGTGCTTGATGTCCTTTTGATGTATGTTAGCTTGTAGAAGCATGATTTTAGTTTTCATTTGCATCTCATTATTGTCGCATGCATGATATTATTTTGCATGGACGGTTGTCACTGTGACGACTTGCTTCACACACATGCATGCTTTCCTGTTTTCTGAATCCTGCACTTTATGCCTGCATGAATGATCATTCACTCTTGTTTGCACTCATCTCACCATGCATCTAGATTTCTCATGTTTTTAGTCGCCCATCGGCCAATTAAGGCTGCCTTAGCCTGGACCGTGTCATACTCAGATAAAACTGTGAATTTTTAGAAGTAAAGGCTCTGCCTTCCCTCTAGAAATTATGCACTTTTGGCCCAACATTGACATCCAGAATTGTACTACACAATTCTTGGAGGAAGTGTCCTGCTGTCCCTAGAAACTGTGCAATCGAGCTTTCTTGTTGCATGTCACTGCAGACTAAAATTGTCATTGTGTAGTTTCAATCCTCATCTATCCAGAATTGACTATGCATTGTGTAATTACAGTAGTCAGTCATCCTCCTAAGAGCCCAGACTATGCCTTGTGCAGTTTTGGTAGTCAATCTCCCCACCTCCCAGCGGAAATTGCGCAACCTTCACGATCAATCACACAGGTATGTTTTAAGTCAGTCCTCAAGTTTGTTTTGGTTTTTGACTAACATATTGCTTGTCATGAGTGTTTATATGTCTCTAGGCATCTCAGTTATTCATCTGTCTCTTAACAGTGCAAGCACAATGGCCTTTAGGAGAGTAGAGTCAAAGGACATCGTTGAGAGCCAAACAGGGTTTGTAGCCAAGCAAGTGTCTATGAGCTCGCCTACCTACGGTGACATCAAGTTGTTTGTAGACAAGGACATCAAGATGGTACGGAAATAACATTACAACAAGAAACACTATTTGTAGCAGCAAAAGGCAACATACATGTACGCAATGAATGCAAGAGGAAGGTTGTTGACAACACATTGGCGAAACAAAGTTGCAAGCTCAAGGAGATCCACTTGTGATGAAATTAACTTTGGAGAATCAGGCTATGAGGTGACTATGTGACTTGAAGATCACATGGAGGCAGAGAATGAAACAAAGATGGAGTTGCATGTGCTGAAGCAACAACTCAAGGAGGAATAGGAGTGGCATAAATGAGAGAATGAGTTGAGACAAGAACAAGTACAACAGGGGGCGCAACATGCACAGATGGATGGAACTGTGCTCGTACAAGTTATAGATCCATCCCAGTAGCTCGCACAAATTAGAAAAGGTGAGAAATGTTGTTGATTGCATGAGAGGGATCAATTTAGTAGCATGCATGTCATTGTGTGCACGCATGTGATCTCACCCATTTGGAACACTCACCGAGGTGAAGACAAGAAGCAAGTCCAACTGGAGTTAAACATGTATTTTGAAAATTTGATTCACATGGCCACTAGTACATTCTTGGATAACATTGTAGACACTATGCATAAACATGTTATTGGTCCGATCGCACAAATGACAACCATGCACATGCTATCAAGAGAGTTGGACAAAGGAGCCATATTAGTGCACCTAGATGCAACAAGGGCAAGACACAAAAACCATCATGGACGACCAAGCTTGGCATTAAATCACCACCTTCAAACATCACAAGGATGTCAAAGAGTTGGCTTCACCACAATTGTCTGAGTGTCAGTGATGTCTTGCATTTCTTGCTGAGGCCATTTTGTCTCACATGAGCACATGTGCATTGTAATGTAATGCCTTGTAAAGTGGAATTTCAAGTATTGATAGTTGAATGTAATAGTCATAGAGTAGTTGGAGAGTCATGAGGATAGATGAACGGTCTCAAAATGGAATGTCAAGGCTCACCCCACCTGTTGCTATAAATAGTCCCTCATAACTCATTGTAAAGGCTTTTGGTCAGCCAAGCTTCCAATAGGAGTATCTTATAGAAACTATGGACAATATTTTAATGAGCCTTGGATTCTCCACTGCATAGAGCTAGTATATCTCTTTGGAGGATAGGGCGACAGTGACTATAATGTTATGATGTCGTAACTAGTGGTTGGTCATGGATGTATTGTATGACTCGAACTTACACTTCTTGATATAATAGAGGAAACATGTTTCATGCATATGTCGTATTGTATTTCAGCTATCTGTTTACTCTAAATGATATATGTATTTGTTTTCTTATGCATGCATGTGTATCTATTTTCTGTATATGTATGCATGAATGTTACTGAAATGTGTTGTTGGTTTAACCATCATTTTGGATTACTAGCTAACTTTCCTTCCATGTTGTGGTGCATCTTTTCTTGTGTGCTCCCTTCTTAACTCCGTGTTATCACAGGTTTCCATGGGGCACACTCATCTCACCCTCCATGTGTGAGAACTTCTCATGCACCTTCCTTGACTTGCCACATATGTCACACCCTTGCTACCAACATGGACATCTTACTTTCCTCTGTGCGAAACCATGGTCAAGATGATATTGTACAACCCATTGCTGGGACTCCTAAACCAAACAGTCTGAGGTCTAATTTGGACTTCTTATTAGAGAGATCCCCTAATATGTTGGTGGTTCCAACACCAGCAACAATTATGAAAATTATTTGTGAACTCTAGAAGATCTTGGTTTCTTCTTTGTCCCAACGTGGTCCATTTTATATACTTCTCGTCATAGCTCTAGATAGGGGAATATTCTTCCTTAACGACGTCTCAAAAAGAATTCCAAGTGAGCTTGGATGAGAATATTGATGGTTCTTTCTTGTCCCTCTGCTCACACTAGGTTTCCCACCAATCGTTGATGTGCAACGAATCCTTGAGAAGTGAAAAGTAGCCTTTTCCCTATTGGGAAAATTATGGAATGAAAAATATTCTTTCAATATATTTAACCATTTATTTATAGGATTTTCATCTATTTGGCCTTCAAATATATGAATATGAAAGTTAAATTGTACCTTAAATGGGGGAGGCACCTTTGAAGTGACTATTAGATGAAGATTCTTCACCCACTCATACCCGTTGAAGGATTTGGTACAAGTTATCCATCATCTTGTTCCTTTGTCTTTTGAAGGCCTCTTCGAGCAATGTTTTCAAAATATCTTCTAATCCCCCATATTACTTTTCTTTTACCATGGGAGGCCACAAAGGTTGGTGAGGCATGTTTTCTAAGGTTTTAACAAGTTCAAGTCCTAACTCCTTATACCCTGACCTCATTAGGGACATGCACAAAAAAAGGAGAAATAGAAAACTTTTTTGATACCAATAATCTATATTTATGCAAGAAATAAATGAAATACATATTTAAATAGAAACATAGAGATACAATGAATACTAAACTTCAATTAATTAATAATAGGTACTGAAATTTTCTTACATGTAGAATGGAAATAAAATAGCTTAGGCGACGGTAGCTTATGTGTGAGAAGACATGTGACAACTAAATGTATTTGAAATATGTTATAATGAGGATAAATCCTTTTTATTATTTAGAAACAATGGATAACCCTAAACATAAAAAAACATAAGCCTAGGAGATGAAGTGCCAAAAGTTTGCGGGCCTCATTGGGGTTAGTTGGTACATCAACTTTTGCATGTTGTAACCTTCACCTGCAATCTATATTTGGCATGCATGATACCTCATCCAAAATATCTACATGAAGAAAATAATGTTGACTACAAACCCCTATTGTAAGCTATGGGTTTTTCCTATTCTCCAAAAATGTCGTTTAGGGCCTAAAAGTGGCTTTGAATTTTTAGGACCTGAAAAATGCCAAAAAAGATAAACTGTGCTAGAAATTATGAAATTGAAAGGAAATAATGTTGGGAGTTCATGTGGAATAGGCAGTTGACCATCACTATCCACCTAGATCACCTTTCTTTCTTAAGTTTACATAAGGTTCTTATCAATTCTACCTCCATTTGATATTTCTTCTTCTTCTTCATATGAATCACAATCGTCATCATCATCTTCATCTTGACCTACATGCTTCTTTGAGTAGAGATCTTGTATCTTCTTCCAAACACTTTTAGCTAATGAGCATTGATCTACTTTAGCTTTTACGGGTTCTGGTAGACCTCATATATTTACATTCATTACTTTTCTATTTTACCTTCTAGGTTCATTAGTAGATGTGTCTCCACAAACAACAAAGAACCAAATAACATTCCATGATTTTTCAAATAGACTTGCATTTTGGATTTCCATAATTCATTTTTTGATTCATTGAACTCAAGAGATGGATAACCAACGTTATTCTCTTCATTAGCTCTAACGAATTTTGAGAATATAGTGATACCAGAGACTTCCTTTGATTTTTTGTATGTGTGCTTCTATGACACTCCCATATCTCAACCTCTAAGATCTACCTTCCAACTATTAGACTACTACTAAAGAAACTTGGTCTGATAGCAATTGTTCGAAATACAAATAGGGGGGTGAATCAATATCTTACTTCCGAACTAAAATGATGCTCCAACACCCTTGTTTACCAACTCCAACCAGAAATGCGCTCCAACGCCCTTGTTTAGTAGCTCCAACTGGAATGATGCTTCAACACTATGGTCTATCAGTTCCAACTAGAAGGATGCTCCAACATCCTGCAAAGGCTGTGACATAACATAGCATCACCCTATTTTCATGAATTTTTTTTGAGATTCTAACTTGAAGGAGACTATATTATTAGTCTGACATCAACCTGCCACCCTTCAATTCGCTACAACAGACCATGTTTCACAATTTTCATATTGGATCCACTTGTGCTCAATAATGATACAAAACAAAAATTCAATACAAGTTCTGATCCACAATCAAATCTGGTTTAATATGTACATTAATAGAAAGTGCTAGCAACTTACATCAACATTCAATTTTCTTCTTAGCATCTCTGTGACACAAACCATAGGCAACTCTTCTTACGACATATAATTTTTCCCTCACACATAAGCAACACTCAATCAATATTCTGACCAATAACAAGAGCACACAAACTCCACCAAATCGTAATGGAATCTCCATCAATAACATTGAACTCTAAATCAATAGCTTTACTCAATGTACACATTTATAAAAGTTCTAAAACCATATCTCTAGCTAACAATACCATATCCAAGAAGAAAAAAGGTGTTTTTTTCTTAGAACTTTAGCACTACTCGATGATACATTAACTACTAATGGGAGTTGACTCAGACACAAAACATAGCACATATACCCAATAATAGAATCAACAACACTTTCCAATCAAAGAAGCATATACTCTATCCTCTTGATGCCTAGAGACATAAAACTTATCTGTATGTTTATTAAACTCTTATGAACATGTCAAAAAAGCTTCTTTGCCACACAAATCATTGATTAGTGCATCATCTGTTGAAAAATAAAATATTTGAAACAATATTGTGGCAAATTCATTGATAAATGACCGATTCAATAACATAGGTAAGTTATAGCATCAACCACTGCAATATAAACTTTATATCATTAATATGGTACTCTAGCGTGCAAATAAATACAAACCTTAGATTGCACGTGGAAGAATCAAGCACCAACCTTAGATGATTTGACATTATACTCCCTTTAAATCGATGCTCAACTATCATCAAAATAATACTCAACATAAACCATCATGTTATCAATAATAATTCTCAGCAGTATTCAGTCCTTTAAGGTTTCAACCCCTGTCAACCTCAGGACAACAAAATATTCGAGTTCACTGTTTGGAGTTCACTAACTCAATCATAACGACAAGCGATGACTCATATTTCTAGATTCGAAAGAATCTCATACACTAATCTTACTACCAGATGTATATCAATTACACATGATGTTATCATACAAACCTTGACCTAATATGTGTGTGTGTGTCTCACAATGAACAAATATCAAAAGGAGAATCAATTTCCAAAACTTCATATTGTTCACTTATTAATTCATTTTGCATATCAAATCTTGTGTAAATGGTTGATGTTTCTCATTCATTCTTGTATATAGGTCTTTTACAACATTACATACACATAGGGTTACCAATTTCACAATAGCTAACCTTTTCTTATTCACTTTGACAAAGTTCCGGGGACATGTCTCATGTTATGTATTGCAAACTTCAATGAAAACACAATTTACATTTCTCATTCATTCTTGCATATAGATCCTTTACAAAATTACATACACATAGGGTTACCAATTGAAAAATAAGTAACATTTTCTCATTCACTTCAACAAATTTCTTGAGACATGTCTCATGTTATGTATTGCAAACTTCAATGAAAACACAAGTTAGAATAGTTTGCATGCATTATATTATAGATCACTCCTTACAACAATCATATTCCAACAAATGGAATCAATCCCTTAGTCCATGAAATAATGTTTCAAATAATGTGGATACTCTACTTTCCATCTCTATTCATATGTGTATAGGCCAATCTCTTCACAATCGATATAAATGGAACACTATCCAATGTGTTGAAAATTGAAGCTTGATCCATGAAAGACATCAACAAAATTCACTCTAGGAATGAAATAAACTAATGTAGCCCATGTTAGAGATATTTTTATATAGAACAAAAATTGATCTATCTCATTAGATTAAATCAATATGATAAACATTTCAAGAACCCATTTCTCACTCTATACACAAATTAGAGTTTGCACTTGCATTCACACAATTTAATCAAACATTTTATTGCATATGCACCATAACAATAATTTAGAGCGATAACAAGGTTGAAAATAAATAAAAATAACCTACAGATAATATGCATTAGCCAATCAATTCGTTTATCATAGGGCCAAAAGGCATCGTAGCTACAAAATTGATACCATCAATTGATCTTCTCTTGAAATTTTGCAATAGAACTATTAAATAATGCTCACAAATAATACAAGAGTTACACCTCTACCTTACCATAAATTGTCATAAAATTCATCCATGGTTACCTCCAAAATAAAAGCATAATTAGAGTGAATAAAAAATATAAATATAACGCTCTGGTTGTTAGAAACAATGGGAACCATGACAGTACTGAGAGGGGGGGTGAATCAGCAGTGTGGCCAAATTATACAACTCTTCACAAATTATAACTTTTAATCTCTTTAACAGTTATTCAGGATCTAACATCACAATAGAATCAGGTAAAATATAATATTACATGCACATGAGCAACACATATTCACGAGATACCAATCTTATTTTCATTACAAGCTTCAGCTTAGTTACATCATTGCCCCATGAGCTACCACTTATAGGTTTATTAGATGCTACTGAAAGGAACTTTAATCCTTTCTCGTTTATTACCTACCACTGAGAGGGACAATTGCCCCTACTCATTTACCAGTACCCACTGGAAGGGACATTCTTGTTTATTAGTCTTTTCTAAAAGCGACTCTTGCCCCCAAATATTTTATAACACACATTAGAAGGAGTTTCTACACCTTGTTTGCAAGCTACGACTTGCCTTCCCTATTGATCCATCATTCATCCATTTTCATACTCAGATCAATAGGATTTCTTTGATTTCAAAATAATCGTATTCCTTAATCACCAACACCTCCAACAATCTTTGATTAAAACACCTTCAACAGTATATGGTTGTTGATAATGGACCCTCAACAATCTTTGGTTACTGAAACAATCACCATCACCATCAACAATTCATAATTACTGATACAAGACACAATGATTTACACACCTTCAACACTTTCTCATTTTTTAGAAATGCATGCAACAACAGTAAGCAACAACTCCCACATCCACTTTGCAATACTTTGTTTCTTACCTCATGCAATACCTAGCCCTTGCAACCACTTGCTGCTACTCACCTCTAACACCACCCTCTAAATACCCTCTGTTTCTATTGAACTAACACCTTAGAAAATGTCTCTCATGAAACACCTCAACTACATTTTGTTTCTCTCATAATTCTGTTGCACGAACCTACACAATAACCAACAACTCTTACAACTTAATCAACCAAATTCTGCTTATTCAAATTTTGCTTTTAAAGGAATTCTCGACTAATAATTCTTAACTAATCTTCAGTAATCTTACCTTTGATCTATGCATGAGTCTTTAACTTTACCTTTTTCCTATTAATTTGATTTTTCTAATTCTTCTTTTCAAGTCCTTGATTCTAATATTGTTGTCGAAACTCAACCTCTGAAATTTTTGCTAAAATCTGTTGTTCTAGAAATTTAGTAGGTTTTAGCTAGGATTTTCTAAGTTTTCAAGTCCTCCAATCTTGAATTAATTTTGCAAAACTACCTCTTAAGAGGAAGTTCCACCAACACATTATTGGAATGACTATCAACTTGTTATTTTTGGAAAACCTACTAAATCTTCCTCCTACCTTTCTATTTCTCTCAACACTCCAACTTGCCAACTCGTTCATATTATTTATCATTCCCTTTGTTTGGCTTAACTACCAAACAATGACTTTCTTTCACTCTCCAAAGTTGTTGATTGTTCATGTCAAATCCTTTGTGGCTTTATTAAAATACTGCCAACTCATCCATCCTTATTGCTACCACCAAAAGTCATGCCATCAACTCATTTTTTCCATGCGTAACACTTTGTTGTAGCCCAAAATGAATTCATGACCCTTTTCTTATTTTAACATAGAATTGATGCATATATGCCAAATTTGGTCTTCAAGTTCTATCCGCAAGAAACTTACCTATTTTACTTTCCATAAGGCTGTGTTTTTGTGGCAACCAACTTAGGCACTAGGTGTTAAGACCTTTCAAGCCTTACATGGTCCAATTATTTGTTGCTTCCTAACACTTCTTCTATGCTCAACACTAACAAACAATCAAGCTACATCCAGTAGGATGAGATGGTCGGTAGGGTACACCTGACCCTATTTTCGTTGGCTACAACTATCCACTATGAACTCTTATGTGTCTCGATGCCCATGTCTCGGCGCCTGTTGACATCATGGTGAAATCATCCATGCCACCTGTCAACCTGTGTGCGGTCAATGTGACCACCAAAAAAGGGCCATTTTGGTGCCCAAAATTATTAAATTTGTGTCCCATATGTCTCGATCCTATTGGTTGTGTTGAAATAATCATTTTTTATCCTCGAGGCTAATCACATGCTATCGCCTATCCCTGTCAGAGAGGATAGAGAAAGTCCTCCTAAAGGCCTTTTTTATTACCCAATTCATTTGTTATTTCATTTTTTTAGAAATCGCTTGGTTCTAGCCTTTAGTCTCCAATAACACTCACAAGAGGATTATGGTTTTTATAGGGTTTTCTTTGGAGTAACTCTCCACTATTGATCTATATGATCAATTGTGCAGAGAACCCACTTCTAGGATCATAGAGCCCATCTATCAGACTCTCTCAAATTCCCCCAGAATGGTACAACATAGCCTGCCACTTCCCTTTGTTTTGTTTTACCTCCCAGGTTTTTCCTTTTTAGCTCACCCTACTTAGGTTGAGTTGTCTTAAAGGGCCTCCCACTTAATTTTCATGGGATGGATCCTATGTCATTATTTCTTAAAGTTAATATCCTGCCACATAGCCTTGGTCTCTATAAAACATATCACTGGGTTATACACTGGTCAGGTGGGCTCCACTCCCTTCGTTCCTCCCGACACTTCTCATATGTGTGCCCTTTGTACATCTATAGGGTACTCCCATCGGGGTAATACCATCAGGTGGGATCCACCTTCTCGGTCCCCAATAGGTAGTGTGTAGTGTCCTCCCAAGCTGCTCTGTCTACATCTGCCACGTTGCTTAAACATAGCCACACAAAAAAATACCATTGGGGTAACTCCACGGGTTCAATAAAATTGTTCTATGTTTTTCTTATAGCCTCCACTTAAGTCCGAAGCTCTCTCTTAGAGGCTCCACCAGTCTTGGAGATGCATTTTGTCAATGTGCCAAACTTGTCTATATGCTAAGTGCACCTAAACACTTGACTACAACATTTGACTTGGGGTTATAACGCTTTGATAAACTCCCTTTCTTGATCTAGGAAGCCATTTTCAGACTTTCGCATACCATCAGAAATATTTTTCCAAGCTCTTTCCATATATGTGGGTTCCACTTACATGTTGATGGTATACTTCTCCAAACATGGATCCAAATCCTATAATCCATACCTTTTCCACCAATGATTTCCACACTTTTCCTTTTCTACCTTTTCCATTTCGTTTTCTTTTTCTCATGCCACGTCTTTTAATGTTTACTTTGGCCACGAATGACAACATATTTAAAAATGTAGATGTCTATGCCAATATTTTCTATTACCTTTACTATCAGTCATATTTTCCATAAATGACAGCACATTTCCAACAAAATCCCCCTTTGGCATTGACGGTAACACCAAGATCAAGCAACACATCATTACCAGTGATCATTAAAATCCTGATACTTCTCCCTTTTCTTTTCCACTGATCCTTTACCATCTTATTTTTCATCATAAATAATTATTCCCCTTCAACATCAATGGAAAATAGATTAATGTGCTCCCCCTGTAAACAATATTCCTCTATCTTCTGATCTTGTGGACTTGTCAGCTACTTATTCTTATACTAAAAAATGCAGATGCCTCTTATCTTATCCAAGTATCTTCCTTTTTGTCTCGTGAAGAATATGGAATAGAAAGGAAAGGAGTATTCACTCCCAATATTTTCCTCAAGAAAACAAGAGGAATATTGTGTTGAAACAACACATCCTTGTGCAACTAAGAAATGAAAAATAACTCCTATTGATTTGAGTCTCAACGAGGATTACATTCACAATAGTTCCTACCTAGACACATACACATGAACTCTAGCAACAAGAATAATTATTGCTATGCATAACCCTATATATTATAACAATGTACAAAACTTTGACAAACATACATGGACTCTCACCAATGCATGCCTAGACCAACAACTAAGCTTTTCCTTCACCTGGCATACTTCTAACAACAACAAAATTACCATGAACATTTGGCACAATAATACTTTCCTATCAATGTTATACAACATCAACACCATACTTTGACAAAGAGTATAATGTCTGTAAATACCAACTTAAGGTATCATTGATACCATGTTATACCAAATACCAATTGGAGCAACATCAATACAATCGATCTATCTTGATTACTCACATATGCAGAAAACACCTATAGCCTTTGTCTCACAGCATACAACTATACTGGTTAATGGTACCAATTGTTAGTGCATAATCTGATACTCATAATCTAATACTCAAATTTTGAGTATACTCCCCTTGTGGCCATGCTTATTCTTTGCATTGGAAAGTTGTAAACAATCCTTTCTAAAAAAGATTCAACAGTAAACATATCATCACCAAATGCAAATGCTTTGACTACCAATCATTTTGACAACAAAATTCAATCAAACATGAAAAAGGAATACTTACTCTTCTCCTTCATATGCATTTATTGGCTTGTTTCTTTCTACTCCTTGCATCTAGTTTTTGGCTTCCCTTGAATCCAACCTATTCTTTTTAATGAAGAGGAGAAAGGGATCAACACAACATGAGTAGTCTATTTTTCTTCCACACTTGCACATGTTGAATTTTCTCAATACCATCAACATGTTTTTTGTGTTTATCTGTATTATTGGGTGGATTTCTACCTAAGCATAAAAATGAATGTTTCTCTTCCTTCTCATTGCATTACTTTGGATATCCCTTGAGTCTATGCCTTTAAGAGAGATCAACAAATAGAATTTCAGACTCCGAATATACTTCATCAATCACAATTTCGTGTTGTCTCCATTCACCATTTGATCTTCCTTTCTTGTGGGTGCTGAAATAGGTCTCGTGTAGTTCTTTTTGTTGGCTCTCAACTGTATTTGTAGCATTATGGAAAAAGAGTTTCTTGGTAGATTTACACTTGTAGCATTCAACATTATTCAATAAGGGGGAAAAAATTAAAACTTACCAACACTTCTTCTTGTCCAATTTGTCAGATTAATACTTGCTCTCTTGTTGATATTCGACTATTGAAAATAATTTTTTTGAGGAGAAGTGTTTTTGGGTTCTTGGATGTTCAAATTTTTCATCTGAGAAATTCATTGATGTGTTTTAACCTATGCATTCCACTTATGTTGTTGCACCTTTGGTGTCCTCTCTAGACGATTGGAGGAAAAGTGCCCCGCATTGCTGTAATAAAAACAAATTAGGGGATGCAAACCTTTTTTTTGACTCTTGGAAGTCCCTTTATGTTTCTGTGTTCTTTTCTTTTCCATTGCAGTATTGTTGGACCTTATTTTAGCCAAATTTGTGGCTCCCTTTAATGCTATTGTTGAGCAGCCATCATCTTCATTTGTTGTCTTGGCCTGATAGGAACAATGGGTCTCCTTAACCACTTAAGAATTATTTGCATGCTTCTGAAGATTCAACACTTGCTTCTTTAATTCTTTATTCTCCTTCTCTAGCTCCATATTGCTGACTTTGAATTTCTTGATTTTCTCAAGAGATGATATGAGTTGATTTTTCAAATAGATATAATTTTCATCAAGATATTCCAAGTGAATAGAGGAGCAACTAGATTCACAACAATTTTTTATTTCACTCTCAAAACTTTATTCCCTTTATGACTCTAGGGGCACTTTTTCTTCTTTTTCACCAGAGGTACACCCATTGTCTTCTTGTCCAACGTATATGTCTGCTATTTCTACTAAGGTAGCCCTGTCTTGACTATAACTAGATGAGAACATATCACTTTCACTAGTGCTTGCAATCTAGAAATTTAAAAATTAAATGGCCTATTATTCTACAATAACAATAGAACAACAACTTACTTGCAAATTGCATCTCCTCTAAGTGTTGACCAATGATTTGGCCTCTTGATATAGGAGAATCATCATCAGATTCATGATCTTTAGTGCTCTTTGAATATTTGACTGTTGCATCCACCAGAGAAAGCCTCTCAACATCACATGCAACTTGGATGTTTACTTCATAGATGTACTAGAGTTTGTCCTATATCCACTTGGCTATTTTAAAACATATTACATTTTCAATGTCTTCCTTGGACAACCCTCTAATGATTTCCATCTTCACTTGTTTATCAAACTTATCATTTATTGCTCCATTTTCCACAAACAACCATACATCCTAATCAACAACTCCTAAATATATTCTCATCCTTACCTTCCAGGTTGTATAATTTTAGCCATTCAATAATGTAACTCCATTTAAGGTAATCTAGTCTTGGTTATCCATGATCCCTGATCTTCCTTCCAACTATTAAAGTGATCCTAGAGGACACTCTCTCCAATACCAATTTTTAGAAACAATAGGAACCATGAAACTACTAAGAGGTGGTGTGAGTTAGTAGTGCGGCCAAATTATACAACTCTTCACAAATTATACGTTTTAATCTCTTTAACAATTATTCATGAATCAACATCACAACACAATCATGTAAAATATTACATTACATGCACATAATCAAAACATATACACAAGACACCAATAATATTTTCATTACAAGCTTTAACATGATTACATCATGGCCCCACAAACTACCACTTATAGCTTTATCACCTACTACTAAAAGGAATTTCAAACTTTGCTCATTTATCAACTACCTTTGAAAGGGATTGCTGCCCCTACTCATTTACTAGTACCCACTAGAAAGGACACTTGGCCCTTCTTGTTTATCAGTCTCTACTAAAATGGACTCTTTCCCCCAAATATTTTCTACGACCCACTAGAAGGAGATGTTACCCCTATTCTACAAACTACCACTTTCCTACCCTGTTGATCCATATTTCGTCCATTTTCATACTTGGATCAATAACCTTCTATTATTTCAAAATAATTATATTTCTTAATGATCACCACCTTAAATAATATCTAATTACTGATGTAAACATCTTCAATAATATTTGGTTGTTGATAATACACCCTCAACAATCTTTGTTTGCTATAACAATCACCATCACATTTAACAATTTATAATTACTGATACAAGACACCATGCTTTACTCACCTTCAACACTTTGTTATTATTTAACAAATCATGCAACACCAAAATCAACATCTTTCACATCTACTCTTCCATACTCTTCTTCTCACCTTTTGCAATACCTATCCATTCCAACCACCTAGTTCTACTCATGTCTCACACAACTCTTGCAACACCCTTTGCATCTATTCAAATAAAACCTCAACAACCATCTCTCATTCAACACCCAAAAAACATTTTTCTACTCTCACAATTCGTCTACTCTCACAATTATATTGAACGCACCTCTAGAAAAACTATAAGCTTTTGCAGCTTAATTGAATTCTTTCTTTAAGGGAATTCTGGACTGATAATTTTTAATTAATCTTCAGTTAACTTGCCTTTGGTCTATGCACAAGTATTTAATTTTACCTCTATTGTGTTAATTTGACTTTTCTAATTCTAATCTTTAAGTCCTTGATTCTAATACTATTTTTTGAAACTCAACCTCTGAGTTTTCTTCTCAAATCTATTGTTCTGGAAATCTAACAAGTTTTAGCTAGGATTTGTTAAGTTTTTTCGTCCTGCATGCATGGATTTAATTTCTAAAACGACCTCTTAATAGGAAGTTCTACCAACACATTTTTAGAGTGGATGTCAACTTGTTATTTATAGAAAATATGCTAACTCTTCCTCTTACATGTCTACTACTCTAGGCACTCCAAACTGCCAACTCTTTCATGCTATTTAGCATTCTAATGTTTTATTTGGCTTAACCTCCAAACAGTGACTAGATGTCACTTGCAAAATCTATTAATTGTTCATGCCAAACTGGTCATAGATTTATTAAAATGCTACCAACTCATCAATCCATCCATGCTATGAGATAAAGGAGCTACATGCTAAGTGCCATCATCCATGCTAAGTGCCCACATAGGCCCCATGCACTAACACCTTTTACATAGATTGTACCTCTAGACTCTTAATTCTTGCATGGGAACTACGTGGGTGCCTAGTCCGTAGCTACTTTGTCCCAACCATCCCTTTGTAACCTATTTAAATATTTTAGGCTCCAATGAGAAAGATGATTTTTTAATGGTGTCTTCCCACTCCCATTCTTATTTGTTGCTACTCTACCACCTTGTCCCAACCCTTACTTCTTCCATGTTCTTTCACTCTGCTCACCACTAACAAACCATCAGGATCTATCCAAGCTGAGTTGGTCGGTAGGGTCCACCTGACCCTCTTTTCATTGGTTGCGTCCACCATTAACTCCTAGGTATCCCAATGCCCATTGCCTAACCACTTCTTTGCGCATGGAAAATAAACTGTTGGGCTTCAACCTACAGGATGATGTCATGATGACATCATTCGTGCGAAGTGTCGACATGTGAGTTGTCCATGTCTCAACCAAAAAAGGGCCATTCGGGTGCCCAAAATTGTTGAATATTTGTGCCACATGTATTGCTCCTATTAGTTGTGAAAAATTCATTATTCACTAATGTTTGGGACAATCACATGCTACCAGCTATCCCTATCAGAGAGGTGAGAGAAGGTCCTCCTCAATTATTGCTTTGTGCCCTAATTCCTTTTTTTTTTTTTTTTTTTAAACTACTGGGTTCAAGCCTTTAGTCCCTAGCACCACTCCTAATAAGATTATGGTTTTGGGGAGGATGACTCGAAAGTAACTCTCTGCCATAGATGTGCATGATCAATTGTGCAGGGAACCCACTTCTAGGATCATGAAGCCCATCTAATGGATAGTCTCTAGTGCCCCCGAAAACTTGCCACATAACCTATTACTTTTCTTCTTGTTCTATTTTACCTCCTAGGTTTTTTGTTTCAGGCTCACCCTACACTGGTTGAGTTAGTGGAGTGGGCCTCCTAATTCATTCGCATTAGACAAATCTTATTCCATCATCTTCTAGCTTTAATAACCTAGCATGTAGCCTTAGGCTCTATAACACATATCACCTAGTTATACACCGATCACGTGGGCTCCACTTGCTTTGTTCATCCCCACACTTCTCATATGTGTAACCTTTGCACATCTCAAGGTTACTCTTGTGAGTATGATACCATTGAGCAGGCTCCACCCACTTGGTCTCCAATCGGAAACACATAGTTTCCTACCAAGTTGCCCCAACTACATCCACTCAATTGATTAAACCTAGACATACAAAAAAAAATATTAGGGAATTACCTTTGGGGTAATTTTTCCAGTCAAATAAAATTCTTCTCTGCTGGTGCTATGGCCTCCGCCTAAGCTTGAATATATTTCTTAGTTGCCCAACTAGTCTTGGCAATGTATTTTGGAAATGTGCCAAGTGCTCACCCAAACACTTCTAAACTTTGAAATCTTTGACATGGGGTCATAGTGATATGACTGTCTCTATCTCATAATCCAGGAGGCCATTTTCAGACTTCCACATACCACTGTAATGATTTTTCTGATCTCTTTCCATCTGTGTAGGTTCCACCTACACTTGAGATGGTTTGGTACTCCAAATTTGGAAACAAATCCTCTGCACCATAATTTTTCCATTAATTATTTCCAGGCTTTGCATTTTCCACCTTTTCCATTTCCTTTTGCTTCTTCCTGTACCACCTCTTTTGAATATTTACCTTGGCCATCGACAACAACATATTTAAAAATGTAGTTTCCTTTGCCAATCTTTCCCATTTCCTTTAATATCAGTGATCTTTGTCATTAATGACAACACATTGCCAACTGAGATGGTGCATATGTGGTCTATTTAAGAGTTGAAAATGGTGCAAAGAAACCCTACTCAAGCCCAACAAAAAGCAATCACCAAATAAAAATGTAAACCCAAAAATATTCATACTTGGTCTCCATCCTTAGCTTAGAATGAATCCACAAGGCCGCACATAGACCTCAAAGATATGTGTTATAATTTATTACAATTGGCGGGTCAACAAGCACCTTCAAAAGAGCCAACTTGCTCAAAAGGATGGAGCCTAACTTGATCATTTAGAGGGAAAATTCAAATTTAAAACTATTTTGGAGCCAAAAATCCCATAGATATTAAGGTCAATTTTATTTTATAATTGATCCTTAATAAAACCCTCCTTTTGATTTTGACTAGGTAGAACCTATTTAATTTTAATTTTCTTAGATAAAATAAATGGCTTGTAGCATCTCCTTTGGTGTTTGTTGGCCACTGAATAGGGCTCAAATATTTACAAAGGCATAACTCCTCAACCATGAATAATTACGAGATGTGCCACATACCATTGAGATCAACACGATTAGAAGAATATAATGGCGATGTCCTTGAGTCCAAACACATTTATATTTCCATCCAAAATCCTCATCGAACCTGGGGTACCATGATGACACCACATGGGATTGTTATCATATGACACCTCTTGTCTGTTTGAGCTTCCAACTAATGTAATACATGACATATATTGAGAGAATTAAAAGGCTTGTTTTTCCATCAATGAAAACATTATTCAATATATATTTTTATTATATGAAATATTTTTTTTACTCAACATGGTATCAGAGCTTGTTTGAATAAATTTTCTCATTGATGATCAACATCTTGAAGTATTTGTTGACACATTTATGAGATATTCTATTTATGTACTATTTTTTCCTAAAGAGACTATTCCATTGTGTTTGAAAGATTGTTCTCAGGTATGTAAGCCTTTCCAAAATGGTCTCATTTTTCCTAAGATAAAATAGTTTTCATCACATCGAGATGTATACAATGAAAGTATTTTCTCTTACATGTTTTTTTTTGTACAAAGTTCATATTTTTGTTTTTATATTCATTGTTTTATACTTGTTATTTTTTATGCATGTTCTTTTCACTATGCTTTGTACTATTTAGTAAATTCAAAATAGATAAAAAAATGTTTTTCCTGACTACGTATGTTATTTTTCATGCACTTCATGTTATCTTGGCAAATAAAAAACAATTAGAAAACCTACATTTCCTTGGAATGGAAACCAAGTTCTAACCCCATTATTCTTCAGTTTTGCATATATTTTTCAAACTATGGTTGAAGGAAAAACTCAAAAACTGTCACAACCCCCACCACAAACCTCTGTCACTACTTACTTGATTAAAATTTATATTATTTGGTAAGATGTCTTGAGTTAAAATATATTTTATTTTACGTTACGTTTTGAAACAAAATTGCAAACTTAAGTTATGCCATAACTTTATTGTAAAATGTATTTTACTTGACTTATAGAAATGAATCCCTATAAAACAACTTTAATATTTTTTATGTTATTTTTTTCCATGTAACCTTCACTTATAAAATAATTTCATTTTAAAGGTGATTCTCACTTGTCTTATAAAGGTGGGCCATTTCATAAAGGATTTATTAGTTAAAATGAGCTTATAGGTGAAGATAGTGAAGGAAAATATTTTTTCATTTTTTTATCAACATCCATCACCATGTGGACGAACAGCTACTTGCTTCATGGTATTTCTACTATTATAGGTTTTTTTACGGGAATAAATCTCACATCAAATGTCAATTTTGAGTCAAGCTTTTCATCTAAATTGTTAGTTTTATCTTTTGAAAACCATATTATCTACATATTTTAATATGGACATTCCAACTTAACTATTATTTATTAATACCATATAGTTCTCATGGAAATCCCACATGGAGGATGTAGTAAGAAGTAAAGGATTGTATCAAATTACCTTGAAATATGGAAATCCCGCCAATATTTTTGATAACAAATGCAAATTGGATAATAGGAATGATGAAATATGTGGATTAATCGAGATGTCCATTTCTCCTAATTCATGACTTCATATTCAAAGGAAATAATTCTTTCAATGAAGGTTAGGAGGTATTTCCAAATATGTTTAGTGAGTCTCACATTATTGGATGTCATCATATCAAATATCGAATGATGACTTTAAGTTCTAATTATTTCTCTTGCATTAAAGATTACTTATCTAGGATTAAAACACTTAGAGTTTTTTAAAGACTATTAGGTTAATTTATATGAGGAAAGTTGTATATATATTATTATTTCAAAGCTTGTATGTATATATTCTATTCTTATATCTACATTTTATGCTACTAGAGAATGTTTTGGAGTTTCTTATCGAAAACCTTCAGTTCAGCCTTTTTGTGACTCTCTATTTATATAATAAGAGAATCTCTTGCATGTTGTGGTGATTAAAATTGTAAGTAAATGTAAGAAGGTGTTACTGGCACAATAGAAAGATAAAATTATGGATACAAATAAGAAACATCCTTGCAATAAAAGGAAAAATAAGGGTCCCAAACCCTATCAACTAGTATGTACTCCTAATGGTGAAACATTACCAAAATCAAAGAGTAAGAAGACTACTAGACCTTGCCACTATTGTGGGGAAGATGGTAATATAGAGTTAAAATTCTTCAAAAATATTATGGCAATGGAAAAAATAATGAAGAAGCTCAGAATCAGACATGGTTCTTATTTACCACTTCTTCCCATGGACATGCACTTTGTACTTCTAGTTTCTACTTCAACGCAACCTCTACTTCTTCTTCTGATGAATGGCTTATTAAATTTGTATCATCTTATAATATGGCTAAGGATAAAACCATTTTTTCTTATACTCTTAATGATTGTAATAACAAACAAATATTTGTTGCTAATGATAGATATCTTAGAGTTATAGTGTCTAGAACAATTGATGTAGATAATGGTCATTTCATTGAATTATTATATGTTTTGTTTCTTTCCTACAATCGTATATTATTATATATTATCAATCATACAAGTGAAAGTAAAATATTATAATTTTCACCTCACCAAGTTGTAATTAAGAATTTAAAATATCTTAAGCGTCTCCTTCACCATTGGAATAGTTGATGATATTACTCAGTTGTACAAGTTGGACGGCTTCAGGTCATCATTTTTTCCCTAAGATTTTATTTCTTGTATGTGTGACTTCGTAAAACTTTGGAATGAGTCATTTAGTCATATAAACTATCACTCAGTACAACAATTATATAACCCAAATGTGTTGAGTAGTATTCCTCTATTTTCTTACGGAGATGGTGTTTATGCCAATTGTGCTCTTGGCTAACCTCATTGGGATATTTTTTACAAGCATGCCTCCTAGAATGCCTCTACCCTGTTTATGCTTGTTTATATGGTCCACTTTATCCTCCTTCCTTCTTTGGTTTTAAGTAGTTCTTAAATTTCAATAATGACTTTTCTAGATGCACTTGTGTTTATTTATGAAGAAGTAAGATAAATGTTTCTGAATTGTTCTTGGCCTATAAGGTCCTTGCAGAAAAATAATATAAACATCAATTACAATGATTAATAATACATAATGGAAGTCAATTTGTCAACAGTAAATTCACAACTTATTGCACCTCAAAATGCATTCAAATACAATATATTGTTCAATATATATCACAAACAATGTCGACTAATCTAGCGGTCCCTCAAATTAGACCCGTGAGGGTCCAATCACATGAACATACGGATAATGAGCCCATGAAATCTACCTTTCTCTAATAACGAACTTATATCAATAGTGAAAGCTCATTCAATTTCAAACCCTAAAATGTTTATTGTGATAGCAATGGTTTCATGGTGTTTGGACATTTTTTCCCAAATATACACACACGACCATGGGTTCATCACCACCTGCATTTTCAACATGGGTCCTCATTCATAAATAATCACCCAAGATGTGGCACAATTCCTTTCTAGCATGACTCTCGATCTTCCTTAGTATACAATCGATTGCGATGTCCCACTAAAATTCTTAGCCCAATTTGTATGGCTTCAGAGGTTCACCCTTTACATTGTGCCCATATTATTATTGATGTTAGGATGTCCAATTTGGTGTTTATTTGAATACCTACTTGTTAGAGGCATGCCTCATTCCCATGGATTTAATTAAAAATTAAACACTCTATCTATCCTTTTCTTGTTGTTTCATATTTGTATGCTAGTGTTCCTTATGATTTCCCTCAACAACTCTCAATGGGGAATTTTAATGACACTATGGTTCGACCTTCCTTCCCTTTAACAATACATGCAAACCACAATAACAAAAAAAGTTTTCATTAAAAAATAAACAACAAAGATTAGGATAAATCATACATTCCGCATATATTCAAAATAAAAGAAACTAAATATATGACCTGTCAAGCCTTGAGGGCCTTCTCAGCCTAATTTACATAAACTGACCACTTTTCTCTGGAACACTCATAAGTGGTTTCCAAAAAAAAGGAACAAACCCTTAATAGAATGAGGAATATTTCCATGACAACCTTCTAGAGGGTTTTAAATATTTTAACTTTACATATACTTATAGAGAAAAATTATGTCCCGTCACCAATACTACAACTATGCTCCTGTTGGAGGCTTTTGTAAATAAAATTTGAATCACGTGGTGTATAAGGGGGGTTTATACCCATGCATGATACAACCATAGTAAAAAATATTCATGATATATTGATCGGGTGCTCCATATCATTCATCTCTATCTCTGTTCTCTTCCTCCTCATGTATCATTGATATTCTACCTATACCCAGTAGTAAACAACAACCAAGCCTCCATGGACACCTCACTAAGCTCTCTCCTCTAGCTTATTCTTTCTCTCTCATAGATTCATCTCCTATAGATCCTATTGAGCTTCCTATACTACTATGATTATTACACAATGCTCAACTCTTTTGAAAATTCTACCCAAATAGCAACCATGGAATTTCCTCAACAACTTCTACTCAACCACAACTAGAAGTTGTTCACCCTCTTCTTTCAGGAAATATATCTCCACTCTATCACCACTTGATGATTATCGATCTAGGTGTACCTCAATTAAACTCATAGGTGTACAATCTCTTGAACTCGTGCGTTATTAGCCAACAAAATCCACCTCTCAATAACAATGAGCTCGTATCAACAACAAAATTTTACTCAATTTCACACCCCCAAAATTTTCTTATGCCATCACTAGTATGATGTTCTCTAGATGTTTCCCAAAAAATATGCCTAAGAGGCCATGGTTTATGACCACCTGCACAGTCAGTGTGTGTCCCCATTGTCAAAACCAACACCCAAGATGTGTTGTAATTGCTCGCCAGCATGGCTACCATTCTTGTTCAATATAAAGTAGCTTGGGAGGTTCCACTACAATTATTAGCTTGATGTACAGGGGATTAGAGCCCCACCATATATCTTTCTCTCATCTTGTGGTTGAATTCCATAAGTCTAGTTTAGATTTATTTTAAATATTTTCTTATTGGACATTTGGCTCATTCCCATGTCCTTGTTCAAAAATTAAACTTTGTATAAATCACTTTCTCATTGTTTCATGTCAAAATTCTCGTTCACTTTGTAATGGTTCCCAACAACTCTCTATGTTGTATTTAAATGATTCTATAGCTTTTCGTTCCTTACATCTAACAATACATAACAACCAAGATAATGCAATAGGGTTTGCATGAATGAAATAAAAAACCTGCATTCAAATAAAGCACACATGTTGCATATATTCAAAATAGAATAAATTACATATACAGCTTCTCAGGTCCTAAGGGCCTCCTCATCTTGATTTAAACCATATTGGCCACTTTTATCTATAACTCACATAGGAAAATTATAACATCAAATAAAAAAACCATTAACAGAATGAGGAATCTTTCGATGACAACCTCCTAGAGGCTTCTAATATTTAAAATTATATATAATTACATGGGAAATCACATCCTCTCACCAAAAATTCCATGATGCTTTGTCTAAAGGCACCTAGAAATCAAATTTGATAAGGGAAGAGGGAGAGGGGGTTGGGGGGTGTTATTTTCCGCATTAACAAAAATAAACTATTGCTAAAAGAAAGAATCATACATTAATATATATGGATAATTCCATGATTCTATCTAAGGGATTAAGTATTAACTGTTGAGTGGAAGCAATCGACTGTGAAAATTACATTATAAATTCCACTCTCATAAAGGCTTTTACAAGATAACATTAGAAGAAGTATGGACTAAAATTAAGTGATATGCAAGCCACTTCCTTACATTTGGAAGTGTAGCATGGGATCATTTTTTTTAAGAAAAAAAGAAATATTTATAGTCTAAAAGTGATAACTATATTTTTTGTTGGATATTTCAAATATGTAAAATGTTAATCACTTATTCAACCTCACTCCCTCGAAATTATAATTAAAATATATATTAAATTTTATGAGGATCGCTTAGCCTAGAAGCTAGATTCAATGGTTGAGCCCTCTTCATCCCATGAGAAATCTTTAAAATTTGTGCCACCTTCTCTTCTTATTCTGGTTTTTTCTTCAAATTATGACACTAAGGATTGACATACAACTCATCGTACTCATATTCATCCGAATTAATCCATTGAACATGAACCTCCACCAACATCACAAATTCAAAAATGGGTCCATTGAACATATGAAGCCATTGGTGCCCTCGTTGGGGGTCTGATATATCAATGTTGTAATTATTCATAGTTTTAGTAAGCCTCCTCTCTTTTGGCTCAAGTTTAGAGACTCGTCATTTGAAATTTTTTTTATAAGCTTCATGTCATTCACATTAGGAAATATCAATGAATGAACACTATCATTCCTTAATGGAAAACGATACTTGGAAACTTGCAACTCTTCCAAAAGGAAGATGACTTATTAGATGTAAATGAGTGTGTAGAACTAAGTATGAATCAAATGGGAGTGTTGAAAGGAATAAGTGTAATTTATTTTCCAAGGGATTCTTTCAAGTTAAAGGAATTAACTACTATGGAATATTTTTCCCTATCACAAAAATGAATTGCATCTATCTGGTTCTATCCTTTGAGGGGTCACACGGATGGGAGGTCCATCACTTTTATTATATGATAAATATGGGTAATATGGAGTTAGTCATGGTTAAGGGAGGAAAATTAGAGCCTCCTTCCCTCGAAAAACTATTTAGGGATCAAAGGAGAGAAACAATAATATAATAAACATAGTATGTACTTCATAGGAGACCATTAAGGTATTTTTGCATTAAGGGGGTATCAATGGATTTAACATGGACATGTGAGAAATATTAGGAATTATATCCTAAATTATGATTCTTCAGCTAATCGGAAATGGCCAATTTTTTAAACTATATCATAAACCATATAAAATGGACATTTTTCACATGATAGGGATCGGGATATCACTATTATTTTTTGTGAAATATGGATGCATACCAAGGTATTAACCATTTTCTAAGAGGGAAATAATTTCCTTAATATTAAATGAAGCTTGTAAGTGTTACTAGACATAAAATATTCCCTAAAACAATTAAACCGTCTATAAATTACATTTCTAATTGACTAGGATAAGGATACCATTAGTATATTTTGAACATAAGTAACAACCCTTGGGAGTTTGGCCTAAAACAAATATTCTGTGGCTCTCATCACTAAAGTATAAAATGCATATAGGCTTATGGAATTTACTTCTTTGTGAGGTATGAGTATCATTAATAAATTCTAAGTACTAAGAAATCTTGAGGCCTTAATTATGGTTAGTGAAGGAAAATATTTGTTGTATATAAATAAATCTCTAAGGATTATAAAATATTTATGAAAACTTAAATACATAGAAAAATATATAATCTCTCTCTTCCAAGTGATATATAGGATATTAGAAAGTTTGGATTGGTCTTGAGACTCAAACCATACTCTTGGAAAGAAATTAGGTTATTATGGCTTAAATGAAACTATTGAGGTCTAGGAGAAATGAATGATTCCTTAAACTATTATAAGGTATATTTAATGGGGATTTTTGAGCTTCCATTTGGATAAATATGTGATTATAGATTTTTTAACCAAGGATGGATATCGACAAAATCACCATGGAAAAGTAAGGAAATTAAAATCCTCAAGTCATATATGAATATTTTGTTTTTTTTCTATTGTATGTAACCTCAAAGCACCAAAACAACCATATAAGAGGACATTTGACCTTAGAGTGGAAATGGAAACCTAGAGGAGGTTTTACAAACTAGGGATGCTTCCTAGGATTGTGACTATGATCGGGTGATAAAAAGAGGGGCCATGTGAACTAAATTAGTGTTTTATGGTGAGTGGAACAAAATAAGGTCATGAACCATTATCTATTCCATTAAAATGTGATATTTATCTACTAGTTAGGATACATAGACCATTAAGATATCTTATTCACTAGGGGTGGATCTGAAGCCCTTAATGATCCTATCAAATCCATACAATTTTTTTCTTATGAGATTGTTCTCATGGAATATCCCATGGTCCATATGAAACTCCAATGTCTTTGGTAGTCAATGATACATGTTTTGTTCATGCACCATCCATAGAGTCTAAAACAACCACAAAATCCCTACAAATGGTATGTTTATCATGCAATTATACTTTATATGCCATTAATATGTTTTTCACACTAGGTATTAGTGCTGGCACTATAACCATGGTTAACTGACATGTAGAGAACCTCAAATATAATATTAGGATTCACTATCATATGTCCCACCTCTAAGTTTCATAGTTATGGTTGTATGTGATGAAACTGTTGTTAATTTCCAAGTCACTCAAAATTATGAATGGACTATTCATAGGAATCTCTACCTTCCCCTTGCACAATACATAAATATATTAAGAAATGAAGACTTTATATTTCAAATATAAAATCCTCTTATCTTAGTATAATTTAATCCTTTAATTATTATATCCACTTATTAAGAAAATTCTATATGATTTTCCTATGAAACTAAATGGTTGTCCTTTAGAATATTGGTATAGCTCTAATGCTAATCCATAAGATGTTATTCCTCAAAATGGAACCCATACTATACTTAAAATAAAAATATTTCATTTATTGGGATTATGAGGTGGTTTCAAACCCTTTGCATATCCCACATACCATTAAAAATATTTCTATACCTAAGAAATTGGTTTCTATCCTTGGACCATGGGTAGTGTCTCAAGAATTGTTAAATGTGGAAATCATTGCAATTGTTTCTAGATGACCATTCATAAATATTTGTGACATATCCATAGTGAAAATAATATCCTAATAACACACACACACACACACACACCCATACATTTCCCGTGTCAGATTCTTTATTTTAGTTTTCAATTACATTATCACTTCTAATAGCAAGAAAATTGCTAATAAAGAAACAAATTAACTAGCCAATATTGGATACAATTAAGGAGTCCTATTCTTAGATGTTGGTTGACCCCCTTAGACTTATTTAAAATGGCATAAATCCTTTCACTAAATTCTGGAAGATAACAAATATTCCCTAATGGAGGTGGGTGACTTTGAAGAGAAAGGTGTCAGGGGTAAATCCTACCACCCGACCACCTCAAGGCATGATTAAGAGGGGTGTCAAGTGGCCTTCTCTCCACATGCATGTGCATGTGAAACATTAAGTGTATATATCAAGAAACATTTGGATATGATATAATTTGTTATGAACTACATGAGGTAGAGAAGAAGGAAAAATAGAGTTAGGTCATACCACCATTTGAATTAGGTCAAGAGGAAGAAGGGGAATTTTTCTATGAAATTATCATGTAGTAACCTCACCGAAAATATCACAGTAGAGTTAATTACTTCTTTTTGAGTTTAGACTCAGGAGAAAAACATAAGAAATCCCATAGATTTAGAGGTTTTCATTTGAAAAGGAGTAAAAAAAATTCTTGAGGGAATTCCCCTTAATGCATAGCTAGATGTGAAGGATTACACTTTGGTTTATATCTAGAGAAATAAGGTGAAAAATATTATACCTTTGGGAAAATTATAGTTCCTAGAGGGATTAATTTGATGGTGAGGCAATGGAATATAGGGAGTTTGGAGAGGATGTCAAAAACTAGGGGAGAAAATGTGGTGGGATGGTGATAGTGGAAGTATCCTAAGTCCAACAAAAATATGTCACTAGTTCTCGTTCTCTAGTTATTTTACCAAGATATCTCAATGGTTGTTATAATAAGGATAACTCTATTACCTAGGTTACTTTTTATTTACCATCATGGAATTGAAATGTCTATCCTAGTCTTTGTGATTGTACCTATTCTAGTTTGTTGTATTTGTGAGAAGTTGATGCCCTGACATGTTCACCTATTAGTTAATCATAATAACATTTTAGTCACCTGGACAAAGGAATATCTACAATATCCTATCTTTTGTTTATCAACTTCAATGATAGGAAATTGTTCGGCTTTGGGGGTTTAAAAATTTATCATCTGCGATGATTTTTGTACCTTGGGTGAAAGTCAACATTCAGAAATATTAGGAAACAAGCTCACAAAAATATAGAAAAGATAGATCAACGCCTTAGAAATAAGCCTCTTCAAGGGGGCAACCTCCTTTATCTTACATAAATGAACAATTCTTTGATGATGCAAATGAGAAGACCTCCTTTCTATATATAGGAGTCTAAGGGGTCATAATATAATTAGAGCTGACATAATAATAATAATGTAAGGGCACAATAATAAAATTAGTGGGCTTCTATGGGGCACAATAATAACAATATGGGGACTACATGGGCACAAAAATATAATAAGGGGGTTGTGCTAATAACAATAAGGGGTTACACTAGTAGTATAGGGACCTAACATGCCCCTCTCCTTCAAAAAGTGTTGTCCTCAACACTTGAGTAGTTATTAATGCTCCTGTATAAAATTCTTGTCCTCCCATGTGGAATCTTCAGTTGGTAAGTTCTTCCAATTGATGAGATACTCTGAAATTGATCGATTTTGTAGCTGTCAAGTTCTTGTTTCTGTGACTGATCAGGCTCCAATATGATTTTTCCTTCCTCATCAAGTTCTAGCAATACTGTTTGAACTGGTACCTTCTGCAACTTTTGAATGAGTGGCCACACTTCTTCGTCCTTCTTCTATTCATACCTTGTTTCCTTTATCCAATCTGGTTGGATAATAGAAGTGGTGCACAACAATGCTTTCACATCCTCATCCTTTCTTGAGAATGCATCTGCCACAACATTTTTCTTCCGTTTATTGTAGATGATTTCAAAGTCATAACCCAACATCTTTGTGACCCATTTTTGTTGCTCTTTAGAGGATAATTTTTGTTCTAAAAGGTATTTAACACTATCATGATCTGTTTTTACCTTGAAGTGTCTTCCCATTAGGTAAGGTCACCATTTCTTAAGTGCGTGTAGTATTGCCAACATATCCTTCTCATAAATAGCTTTCGTGAGGGACATTTTTTTGTATGTATGTAACCATAAAAGTACTCAATCACCTACATTAAAACTTCTTTCATTGCGATGTTGATCTGCCTATTGTTTCATTTGATTCTAGACCAAAGTAGAATTATCCTTTAAAAATTGGAGAACTTGTTGTTGATGCTCGATGTGATCTTTCACTGGTTGAACCTTTTTCTTCTTGATATGCCCTTCTATCTTGATAGTTTGAGGAGTGGTAATTCTAGCCAATGCATTACAAGATATGGTTGGATTCATTTCTTCTTTTTCGATGTGATATTTCACTTCTTGAACCATTTTCTTCTTGATATGTCCTTCTATCCTGAGAGTTTGAGGAGTGGTAATTAGCCAATGCATTACAAGATATGGTTGGATTCATTTCTTCTTTTTCGATGTGATATTTCACTTCTTGAACCATTTTCTTCTTGATATGTCCTTCTATCCTGAGAGTTTGAGGAGTGGTAATTATTGCCAATGCTTTACAAGATATGATCGGATTCATTTCTTCTTTCTATGGGTTTGGGTCCTGGCATATATCCTCTTATTTTGATGTTTCTTGATCCTTTTCTTCCTCCTGTTCATACTCTATGTAAAATAATTTCTTCTCAACACACTTATGACCTTTAGTGCATATGCTATCACAATTGTAACAAAGCCCTTTTTCTCTTTTTTTCTGCCAACTGTTGTGGTGTAACCCTTGTAGGTTGTGGAAGGATAGGAGAAACAACACTTCCATCTTTATAGTTGTGAGGGGTAGACTTCCTTGTTGACATAATTTTTCTTTCCGCTTTGTAACAAAGCCCTTTTTCTCTTTCTTCTCCAGTTGTTGTGGTGTTGCTGTAAATAAGGTGTTGCTCTTTGTATCCTCATAATGTGCTATCATTTCCTCTGTGAAAATTTACCACGTAACAAGTTGTTTATGAGAACAAAGCCCTTTATACCATAAAAATTGATCCGATTCTAAATATGAAGATGCAATACATACCTTTTGTAATAGTGGTACACCATGTAGATCAAAATATTGCTCCATTTGTAGTATCCAATTTATTGGATCCTTGCCATCAAACTTCCTTATATCGCCTATTCTTGATTTTAGGAGCTTAATCTTCAAATGACTATAACTCTGTAATTTCGACTCTTCTATTTCTAAAATTAGGAATTGCAGTAGCCCTCTATGTCCTATTTCCAATGCCACCAGTTTGATCAAAATTGGATTCTCTAAGAAAGGGTTATGCACAATCTTCCAACATGACCTAATTATATATCTTTTCAGAAGAGTGAGCTTGTATTAAGTACCACGTGTACTTGTTTTGACCTTTGGATCTAAAGAATATATACAAGAAACTACAGTCCATCCTCATTTTGTAACTTCTTACGAAATTTCAATCTGATTCTCAGAGAGACAATTATGACGTTTTTCCCATGGTGACCTATTTGGAATGTAATTCAGGGGTCTACAAAAACCCTAACTTCCTTAAACTATATCTTCAAAAGTATAGCAAGCCTGGATCTAAAATTTCATGCCAAGGTTCAGACCAATTTCTTCTCAAATTGTTTTTTTTTTTAGCTTCTGAAACTTTGTAGTTAAAGAGTTATAGCGCAAATCCCACGATGACTTGTTTTAGCTTAAATTCTGGAGCTTGCAAAAATCCTAATTCCTCAGATCATATATTTAAAAATATATCGAGACAAGCTTTGAAATTTGGACCCGTGGTTTAGCATGATTTCATCTCAAATGGGTTTTTTTTCACTTCTAGAACATCACAAAAAAAAGTTATAGCGAAAATTCCACGATGACCTATTTGGAGCAGCAAAACCCTAGAATCCAAAGCTCTGATACAAAATGTTAGGAAACCAACTCACAAAATGATAGAAAAGATAGATCAACACC